>VWZD01010421.1:1595868-1639273 GCA_013396695.1 Sakesphorus luctuosus | reverse complement strand
CCCCCAGGTCCCTTTCTGCCTGGCTGCTCTCCAGCCACTCTGTGCCCAGCCTGGAGCGCTGCGGGGGTTGGGGTGGCCAAAGGGCAGGACCTGCACTTGGCCTTGTTGAACTCTATCCCATTGGAATCAGCCCATTAATTGAATTCCTAAACACTAAGATTCAGAAATCAACTTTTTTTTTTTTTTTAAGTTACAGAAATTCAAGAGACATCAAAAACTAAGCTAGAGCAGAGAACACAGCTGGCACAGCACTGCCAATTTGAGAAGGATGTCAAAGGCCTACACAATCTGAAAACCAAGAATATTGAGCAAGTTTGAGAACAAGATGATTAAGCTGCTCAAAGAATAAGAATTAAGCATTGCTTAATTAAAACCAGCTACAGTATCACAGGGCAGAGCTATATTACATGCATTAGCATATAAAAATGAAAAAGTAGGTATTTGGGAGATCAAGGAGCTCTTCTTCTGTACTGATACAGGAGTTGTAATGCCAACTAAAATTACATTCAAACACGAAGATCAGGAATTTACAACAGGAACAGATAACTGTTAAAGAAAAAGGTAATAATCAGACATTGAATTCAGTATTCTCATTTGGAAAAGGTTTACAGAATGAAAAAAGTATAGTAGAGGGTATTGAACAAAAGATCTTGAAACTTGAGAAAATAGAGAGGGAACAAATCTTGCTAATTCTAAAAGTTAGCACATTTCCTTAAAAATAATTACAATACAATGTACTAGGCAGCCCTTCAAAAGGAAGTAAAGCTACGTAACAGGTGGGGGGATAGAAAATGCAATTCAGTGTTGACAAATGCAAAACAACCTGAAATCTTCTATCAGCTGTTGCTCATAAACTACTTAAATGAACACCAAGAAGAGAAAGATGTGGATGGATGAATTTTTGCTTACAACAAAGGAAAACAAGTGTAATGCAGCAGATATTCCAGGCACTCAGCAATAGGACAAGGAGGCACGGGCTCAAGCTCTGCCAGGGGAAATTGAAGTTGGAGAGCAGAAAGAATTCTTTGCAGAGAGAGTGCTCAGGCATTGGAATGGGCTGCCCAGAGAGGGGGTGGATTCCCCATCCCTGGAGGTTTTTAAGGTGAGCTTGGGCGTGGCACTGAGTGCCATGATGTGGTAAAGGGACTGGAGTTGGCCCAAGGGGTGGACTTGATGATCTCAGAGGTCTTTTCCAACCCAATCCATTCTATGACTCTATAACATTCTAAATGCATAACAACAGAGGCAAACGGCAAATCTGCTAAGCTCTGACATCAAATGATGGAGTGAAAAACAATCACGGGCTGAGCTATGCCATGCCTTGTGCTAACATGCACCAACACGCCAAGTTAGGAAACACGGCATCATTCCCCCAGGCTGGGGCAAAGGAGAGCTGTGTTCTCCCACATCCACCCTGCCTCAGTCAGGCTCAGCCTGGGGAAACAAGCAAAATAGATTTAAAACCTCCATTTAATGCAACCGTCTCTGTAAAGTCAGATTAACATTTACCAACTGAACCTCAGAGTGTTCTGTGCTGCAGAGAGAGCTGAACCAGGAGAGGAGGAAACAGAACTTTCAGGACCATGACATCCCCCAGCTGGCACACAGCCTGGCAACCACATTCCCCAAACTCCCAGAGCTCTGCATGTGAATTTGTGCCTTAGTGAACACAATCCCAGCATTTCTTTATTGACTGTGGCCCTGAAAAATTTGTCCTCTCTCTCTGTGTAATGTGGACTCAGGTAAGAAATCTTACTGGCTCTGTTAAGGAACTAAGAATTGGGGGGGAAAAAAGGTGTGCAGACACAAATTTTTGATGCTCAGATCTTAGCTGAGTGAAGTCATTTCAAAATCAGTCAGTAATCTCTCCAAGTGAGTTCTTAGACTGGTGTTTTAGTGAGACATGTCTGCATGTCTGACTTAGGCAGCTGAAAACAGGTGCTTACTCTGTGACCATCAGGTGACAAGCACAGACTTTGGCCATATTTTGACATGTCTTGCACTAATAAAGGAAAAAACCCACCCAAGGGGCCAGGTAGCCACAAGGTGGCTTTGATGGACTCCCCAAACACAGCCCTGAATAGAGTGAGGGATTTCAGACCCGACAGGTGCTCTGCTCTTGTCAGAAGGACAGGAATTCTTGCAGCAGTCTCAGTCTGGCATTTCTGTTGGGAGATCACCTGCAATGCCAAAGCACACAGCAACACCCCTCTCTACTGGCATAAAGTCACCAGGTTACAGTCCCAGAGCTGCTGATCAAGCCCAGTGTGTAATTCTGTGAGATGTGTGTGCACAGCTACTGCACAGACACCAGATTCCTGCCTGTTGGGCACCAAACTGAGAGCCTCTGCAGATGGTCCAGCAGAAACCTATTTTGGAAGCTGTGTCTGTGTTATGCGTTTAGCCAGGTGGGCCTAAATTTAGGCTTTAAAGTTCAGACCAGGCCTGGGATTGTCAGCTGACTTCAGCTGGGCTAGCTAACAGCTGACTTCTTCTAGCCAATAATATTGTATTCCATACCATCTTATATCATCTGAAAAGGAGTAAAATCCATTGTGTGGAAGTGGCTTAGTCAGTTCTGCCATGGCTGAGGTGTGAGCCAAACGTGGTGCAGCTGCTGCCCTGTTGGAGTGGGCCTTGCTCCTGCTGTTGCCGCTGCTTGCAGTTTGTTTGAGTTCAAGGAAGCAGAAACATTTTGTTGTTACTCTTTCTGTTTCTTGCTAGGTGTCTTTTAGACTACTTATAGATCTAAAGTAAGACACTTTGTATTAATTGGGAAGTGGGAAGTTATTTCTTTTTATATATATATTTATAACTTGTGTAAGTGTGTGTTATATTGTAGTTTACTCTTAATTTTCTCTTTTCTGTATAAATACATATAGTTAGTTTCAGCATAAAACTAGTTTGAAGGGGTTTTTTTTTCCCCTCTCCCTCTTCTCACCTTTTTCTCTGTACTTGGACAGCTGGCATTTTGCCAGCTCAACCCAAGACAGTCTGGCAGAACCCACCTCTCCTGTGGCTTTGCCCATGTGGGCAGTGTGGCCAAGATCCGGTGCCCAGCACGGAGGGCAGAGGCCAGGCTGGGGCACCCTGAGCTCGACAATGACTGGAAGGCATCTGGTAGTTCAGGCTCCCTGGGTCACACCAGAACTTCCCTAACTTGTCCATGGGACTGAGGTCTCCCCAACTCCAAAACCAGGAGTCCTGTGCCCATATTCTAAGCACGGTTTATAGATGGACATAGAATGTACTGATAGAAAGGGCAGGTTCCTGTTCAATCCAGCCACTGTGCATTATACATGTTATTCTTTTCACCTGTGAGTCAAGCCAGTTATTGGTATATATTGCTCAAATGAACTGCAGCATCAACAGAACACAATAATAACAAAGGCATCACTTAGACACAGCCCAAGTACTGATAATACTGTCATAAATGACACACAATAATACATTGGCTTCAATTTTCTAACACTTCATATTTTTTCACAGAAAGACACAATACCCTTCTGCTCTAGCTTTTTGATCATTCACCAGACTCATACTAACCTGTTCAAATGCAACTACAACACATTTGTTCTTCAGATAATATAAGTTTACACAACTGATTTTTTTTAACTCTGAGCAATTAATAAACCCAGCGCACTGCAAACAAAGCTGCTGGTCAAGGAGACATTGCATAGCAAAAACAGAGTAAGGCTTCTTGAGATGAAAAATTAAAGAGATACAGAGCTACAGGCATTGTTTACTCACATTTGAGAAGGCTGTAAGAGACAGACATGCTGTCTGCCTCAGTTTTTATGGGGGATATGGAAAAAATAAAAAAGAATCTCACTATTCTTAAGAGCCAGAAATAGCTCATCATTTATTTGTTGTTCCTGAATTATCTATCTGCTGTCAGGCCTGTGCAGGCACATGCTGGGCTGCTTTTGCTCCCATCCCACAGAGCAGGACACCTCTGAAAAAGGACAATCTCTCTCCCTTCTATTTTTCTCTCTAAATATCATGTGCTCTCCAAAACTGTATTTATTTTCTTAGAGTAAAACCAACAATAGTGGTTACAGGAGAAAAGAAAAAAAAAATAAGGGAAGGAAATGGAAGTGGGAAACTGTCACGGAAGAGCAGAGTGCTGGAAGAAACACACAAAATGTATGCACTGGCTTTGATGTCTCATGATCATAGAGTTCCCAGACCTGGCAGGTGATTATGCTTGCCTTTAGATACATATATGTGCATATATCTATGTATATATCTCATTGCTTTTACCAGCAACTCAATAAACAGTTTAAATGCACACTGTACTTTATTTCGACATTCCTGCTCTTACTCTATCAAATTTTGATACAGATTTTTTCCTTCCTAAAGATATCCATCAGCACTGTTTCCTACCACACTGGTGACTGTCACCTCCTAATCAGTTGGATTGGTCCCAGGATGTACATGAATGCAAACAGCCTTTTCCTCCCACACCATGTTCTTCTGCACAGTGCAGCATGTTTTCCTCCCAAGAAGGCATCATGTGCTACCGACGGAGTTTGGAACAAATGGTGAACTCCTGGTGCACGGAAATTTACCCCAAGCTAAACAGAAGGGTCACCAAGTCACTGGAAGTCTGCTCAGGTGCTGGTCTATGGACAGGAAAGAGGAGCAGGAAGGTGGCCCACTATGTCACTGCTAAATCCCTGCTCACCTCTGATTATTTTATTGGGTTCCCATTATCAGCCTCCATATCTGAATTGATCTATCAAGGACTGCAGAGCCTCTTTCCACCCCTGCTCTCTGCCAGCCTATCCTGATGGCCTTTATTATTGCCTTTCCAAAAGAGAGAAATTCATTACTCAGTGTGTAAAAGTGACGAGTTCCAGCCCCTTATTTACAGCTCCAAATTTGTCACCACACAGAGATTATGCCAGTATTTATAACCTAGTAAATTGTTTGACATCACAGCCTTTAACTGAACAGGAGAAGGAATATAAGGAAGGAATTGAAGGCAAACTGTTACAATGATTATTAGAAAGCCAAATATCCACAGGGAGCATAAACAGCTTCCTGAGGCTGCTGGAAATTCAAATGTTTCTTGTTTAATTCTCATTTATACCACAAAGTTTTCAAGAAGAATTGAAACAAAAACTATTGCTTACAAAGACAGTGGTACCTGTAGAGCACCCTGGCTCTACAGCTCTCTGGACATCACTCAGCTCCCCGCTAAGAACAAGAAATAACGTTTTTAAACCATCATTACACTTCCCTTCTGTTGCCGCAGTATTTCTCTATGTAAATACTTGATAGACTTGAGAGATGGGCTGATTCCAATGGGATGAAGTTCAACAAGGCCAAGTGCAGGTCCTGCCCTTTGGCCACACCAACCCCTGCAGCGCTCCAGGCTGGGCACAGAGTGGCTGGAGAGCAGCCAGGCAGAAAGGGACCTGGGGGTACTAATTGACAGGAAGCTCAACAGGAGCCAAGAGTGTGGCCAGGTGGCCAAGAAGGCCAGTGGGATCCTGGCCTGGATCCAAAGTAGCGTGGCCAGCAGGCCCAGGGCAGTGAGCCTTCCCCTGGACTCTGCCTTGGGGAGGCCACACCTTGAGTGTTGTGTTGAATTCTGGGCTCCTCAGTTGAGGCAAGAGATTGAGGGGCTGGAGCGGGGCCAGAGAAGAGCAACGAGGCTGGAGAAGGCAGTGGAGCACAAGTGCTGTGGGGAGAGGCTGAGGGAGCTGGGGGTGTTTGTGCTGGAGAAGAGGAGGCTCAGAGGTGACCTCAGCACTGTCTGGAACTGCCTGAAGGGAAGTTGTGGCCAGGTGGGGGTTGGTCTCTTCTCCCAGGCACTCAGCAATAGGACAAGGGGGCACGGGCTCAAGATCTGCCAGGGGAAATTGAAGTTGGAGATGAGAAAAAACTTCTTTGCAGAGAGAGTGCTCAGGGATTGGAATGGGCTGCCCAGAGAGGGGGTGGATTCCCCACCCCTGGAGGTTTTTCAAGTGAGCTTGGCCGTGGCACTGAGTGCCAGGATCTGGTAAAGGGACTGGAGTTGGCCCAAGGGTTGGACTTGATGATCGGGGAGGTCTTTTCCAACCCAATCCATTCTATGATTCTATGAAATAGCATTTATTTATTCACAGGCATTGGCACAGCATTCCTTTTGTCCGAGCTGGTCTCGCACATCGTGTTGTCTGTGCGTTCCTATAAAGGAGCTGGCAGAGCAATGAAGATTCCCGCATTCCAGCCTGGGCTCCGTGGCGTTGGGAGCGGAGCGGCTGCAGCGCCTGGTGCGGGAGGGAACGGCGGTGACACAGATTCAAACAAATTGCTGAGCCATCCCAGAGAGGAGCTGGGCAAACAATAGCAGCAAAAGCATAAATGTCAATTTGGAATGATAAAGGATACAATCGAAATGTAATATGAGAGGCCCCCAGACAAAAGGGGGAAATAGAAATTACACTTTGCTGGAGTAGCAGATGCAATAAACAAACAAATATGTAAACACGTCCATGAATATGCAAGTGGAGAAATTCCGATTGCAGGATTGATGGCTCAAGAAACCAGATTTCAGAGTAAAATAGTGAACCATATCAAAACTGTTTGACTTCTAGATCTGAAGGGAAAAAAAATATTTGTACTCTTGGTAATTTTGTTTTAATTGTGAATAATCTGCAAGTGTCTCAACACGTGCCTTGCCCTATTTGCATATTAATAGCACAACTGTCCATAAGACACAAACCAGTGCCAGGAGATACTTTCTTGCAAGAAGATGGCTTTTTATCTGCTGAAAGAGCTGTCAAAAGGGTTCTCTAATTGCTTTCAGAATTTCCTCTCTCCTTCCCCTTCACGTTTTCTAGTACCCTACAGCAGTTTGCCAGATGAACTGTAAGGTTTCAAAGCTCATTTAAATAATATTATGCCCGTTCTAGCCTTGGTAAAAAAAATCAAATAGTTTCATCCAAACTATAACCCAATAACGAGTCACAAAGACCTACCCAAAATTCACTTATCACAGTCTTAGTAGCAATATCACTACATTCTACCTGATACAGAATAGAACAGAATCAACTGGGTTGGAAGAGACCTCTGAGATCATCAAGTCCAACCCTTGGGCCAACTCCAGTCCCTTTACCAGATCCTGGCACTCAGTGCCACGGCCAAGCTCACTTGAAAAACCTCCAGGGGTGGGGAATCCACCCCCTCTCTGGGCAGCCCATTCCAATCCCTGAGCACTCTCTCTGCAAAGAAGTTTTTTCTCATCTCCAACTTCAATTTCCCCTGGCAGAGCTTGAGCCCGTGCCCCCTTGTCCTATTGCTGAGTGCCTGGGAGAAGAGACCAACCCCCACCTGGCCACAACTTCCCTTCAGGCACTTCCAGACAGTGCTGAGGTCACCTCTCAGCCTCCTCTTCTCCAGCACAAACACCCCCAGCTCCCTCAGCCTCTCCCCACAGCACTTGTGCTCCACTCCCTTCTCCAGCCTCGTTGCTCTTCTCTGGCCCCGCTCCAGCCCCTCAATCTCTTGCCTCAACTCAGGGGCCCAGAATACCATTTGATGAACCAAATCTTTATTTTGTTATAGGAACATAAGTCATCCAAGAAGATTAAATTTAACTTGACAAAAAAAGGTTGCAAATATGAATGAAATTACCCAAAGTTACATGTAGGAATCAGTTTCTCAAGCACAGCCCTGTAACAAAAATTTCACAGTGCCACTAAAGTGGGAGGGATCCCGTTTAAGATTCTGACCTGTATGTGGGGTTGTCTGCAGACACCCATCAACCTGTCAACAGCAATTCCTTGATGTGAACAAAAAACAGCACAAAGCCAAATTAAGCAAAATAATGTGAATATACAGACATACAGAGCTACACACAAAAACCTTCAGTCAGTGGAACTACAAGGTAGCTGTGACACAATTGATACTGTATCGAGTTGTGCATTTAAATAATTATATATTCCAGGTGCCTAAAGGCAGTGTGATGCTCCAGACCTCAGTAATAAACAACAACGGCCATGGGTACACTCCCTTGTCAACTCAACTCTCCTTAGTTTAACATTTCAAACTCTTATCTTCAAACATTTAGAGATGAGAGAAGGTGGAGAAGAATGAAAACTTACAGGCAGACATTTTATTTCTCCAAATCTGAAATTCAACTCCTATTTGAACTACAGTCTCCAAACACGAGGTGAATAATTTTAGATTAATGTAAATGGCATTCCTACCACTGCCATTTGAGTCCTTCAGGAGGCTCTTTATAACTAGTGGAAGTTACTGTTCCAAACTCATATGAGGCATTTAAAGTGCTTGACATCAAACATCTTGGAAGGCAATCTCACTTTTGGGCATTAAAAATTAGCCATGCTAATCTCATTTGATGAAAGACATAATATTGTTCCTTCAGAAATATGAGCTTCTGCTGAATCTGCCTTATAATCCAAGGCTTCCATTCACAGCTATTCTGTATTTTAGCAACGTGAACCTCCTTTTTATTTACAACCAAACAGCACTGATACTTTGCATTTTCAGTATTTTATTTTTTGCTTGTATCCCAGAGATAAATTAAAAAGAAATATCAATATGCAATGCTGCTGTTTCCAAGACTGCATCTGTTCATCATTATTCCAAGCAAAAATGTATATTGATTTTGTAAACATTCTATTATTTTCTGCATAGTGATTTTTTAATACTTATTCTTAGAGATGTAAATAAAGATTAATTTCAGTGTAGCTGCTCCTATGCCATTTTTCTGAAGATTAATAAAACTGATTAAATAATTTGAATGACAAAGGAATAAATAAATGTACATGCCCACTATTTTTTGGACAATTTTCCATCTGCACATATGCCCCATACACTACAAACTCCACCATTATTAATCTTGTTCTGTGCTGTCTACCCTGAATATTCTGTTTTTCTTCCTTAGAGAACCCCCAAATTACCTGGTCAACATCCTACAAAAACCAGAATGGCCTAGTCTTGCTTTGGAAAGGGGCAAAAGGCTTACACTTTCCGTGGAAAACAGGCAGCAGGGACACTTTGGGTTTCCTGCATTAAAGGGAACAAGGGAATGTTCTGTTTGAACTGCCAGAACAGCCTTTGCTCCTCACCTTGGACCAGGCACATGGAATTGCACTGACTCCATCAGGGAAATGCTTCCTGACATCCCTGTGTCCATATCCACAAAAGCTTCATTTTGCTTTTCAGATTTCACATTTTCAAAGGCTCTGCAGCTTTCCTTTCCCTCCAACTGGGGCTCCAGGCTCCTCTAAACCATCTGCAGCAGGCAGTGTAGTGACACCACACGTTTTCCAAAGTGAGAACTGATGCCAAAGAGGTTTTGATTTTTCAATTTTCATATTTTGTAGATTTTGGAAACACAGTAGGTGTAGCACTGTAGATTTTAGTGAGTTAATATTTAGCAGCTTAATTATCAGGTCCTTCTATCTCTACACCTGCTCCAGAACAGGCAGCAAAGATCTACCAGCTATTTAGTCTCTTTCTCAAGGTACAAGATTGGAGGATATCAGAGGGAACATAAACACAGAGTGGAGTGACCCGAGGCCCTGGAGAGCGTCCAAAAGACCTTTATGTGCTGAAGAAGAGGAGGTGGATGAAGACAGAGGGTCCCGATGACCCCAGCCTGAATTCAACATGGGGTGGGAACTGGAAGGGGACAGAGGTGGAACTGGACATGTGGACAGTAGTGATTGGATAGATTATATTCTAAAAGCTATAGAAATCAAAGCTTGCCCACATGCACGTCTATGTATTCCTGGATGAGCGGGGTTGCTCATTAAAGTAACTACCCTTTATCTTATCTCCTACAAAAACTTGGCTTGGAGTCTTTTCACAGACTTTTATGGCAACAGAACAAATAGGAACAAAAGTCATTAGAAACTGGGAGCAGCAGCCTCATACTGCCCCCTGCACTGAGCTGACTTCCAGGGTCTCTGCTGTAGGGACTGGTGGGGAAATCACTGCCAAAGCCTCTCTGCAGTGGGGATGGAACAGGCAGGAAAGTCTGGAAGAGGCCAAAGTTGTGCCACCACCTGCTCAAAGAGCTGCTTTGCTTTCTCTCCAGCCATCAGCTGCAGCAGGGAGGGGCACCCCAAGGGGTGGGATCCACTGAATCTGAGCATCTCAGCCTGGCTGATGCTGGGATATTAGTCAGGAAAATAGGAATGCAAGGAAAAGGAAAGATTGAGGTGAGATGAGGAGCTGGGAAACGGCAAGTTGTCAAGAGGATGGAGGCAATGAGAGAACACAGCGATGTACTGGGAGAAACAAGACAGAAAGGTAAACGTAACAGAGGGCAGAGAGACATTTGAAGATCTCAGAAGAGGAACTCAACTATTGAGAAAGGTGAGGAAAAAACCAAAACAACAACAAAACTACACACAAAGAGACAGACAAATTAAAGAGGGGAAGTCAGTTCATAACCATTAGAATACGAGCAAGGGAAATGAGAATCAGGACCAGACAGACAAGCAGACTGTGTACTGAATAAATAGCAGAGCTGGAAAAGGCCCACCAGGAGAATGGTGGGAAGGAATTCCCTGTGGCCCTGGGGCACACACCGAGGCCAGGCACAAACTGCTGGGGCTGGGGAACACAACAGGGCTCCAGTTTCTGCTGCAATGCACTACAGTGGCAAAGGCTGGGCAAACTCAGACAGCACTGACACCCTTATTTCTGACCATTAACAAGCTTCTACTGGCTGGAGTTTGCAACCTGAAGCCTCAGATCTTCTCAAGTTCTGTGTGTTTTATTTACTTTGGCCATTTTGCTGTAAAATAGAAAATTGTTATCAGCAAACAGAGACTGACAGCTTCAGCTGGTGAGCAAGAGCTGTGGCTGCTACCAAACAACACACAGTTAATTTATTTGAGGGTTATTCTTATTATTTTTAATCACAATAACATTAAATGAGCTATGTGCATACACTGTTGGAAAACAGACTTCACAGTTTCTGTCAACAGCGCTGTATGTGTTACAAGTTTGAATTTTTATTTGCAAAATTCCAGAGCTGCTACTGAGTTGATCTCAATTTTATGTTGACACCAAAGCAGAGCAGATTAACTTGGAAGTGATGCCCAAAGCTTGAAGTGCTTTTGGATCATTTGTCCTTATTGAATGAAGGCAGATTTCTGCTTTATATTATACACTGCTCCTGGTGCCACAGTTCTAAATATTGTTCTTTTCATCACTCTTTGTCAATTATCCCATGTTCAGAGGATTTTTTAACTAAATAAATATTCCTGCATGATGAATGTCGGAATTAGGAGAAAAGTCCTGAAAAGCCAGCTTATAAATGAAATTCTGACTTCAGCAAATTTATTCTTCTCAGATAGCTCCATTTCCAGAATAAGTGATTATCTCTAATATCATGACCTGAACATAGCAAACCTGTATTGTAAAGGGTCTTGGCAGAGAAGGATGGTAGGCATCAGAGGCTTGATGTTTAATTACTGAACAGTTTTCTGGAGAGTTAAGAGCTAATATCAGTCACTTGCTGATGTTGGTTACATGGCAGAATATTGTGGTGGTTGTGATCTGTCAAGGAGAAGCGATTCATAAACTTTGCTGTGTGCTCCTCAAATGCACAGCTGGTGGGAATAAAAAATGGACAGCTATTTATGGCAGGAAACCCCACCAGGAAATGTCTGACTCAAAACCCACATGAAAAATAAGTAGAAAGTCTTAATGAGAAGAGGACTGTGCATTCCTATAGATGGTGATACACACAGAACACAAATCAGTTGCTGATATTCCCCTTAAGGCTGTCTGTTTTAGGAGCTAAGGGAATAACTAAACTAATTCTCATGATAATTAATGAAGGCACCCTCCTTGCTCAACAAAGAGGGTGATGCAACCTGGGTTTGGCATCTTATTTTAATACCCTCTCAATCCAAACTATGCAGCAAAGGGAGAAAAGAAGGACAAATTTGAAGAAGATTTAGATGTCTAATTTTTGGTTTGCTACAAACAGTGGGCACACATCCTGAGCTCTTCAGGGAAATGAAGACAAGAACATCCCCAGTGACCCACTGGCAAAGGTTTTGTAGGGAGCAGCAGGAGCAGGTGACTAACTCACAGATATAATGCTATTTTTACTTTCCACCAGTCAGTTCTTTTGATCCAAATCACTGAACAAGCTGGAGTGCAGCGAGTTCAAGATCCACACCCCAAATATATCATGAACAAAATATACACCTGAGCATTCTTCTCACTGTATCAGAAACGCACCAACAGAGACTGCAGGAAGGTGCAGCAGAGCTGGGAGCATCTCCACAGGCACAGAAACTGCCTGGGCTGATCCTCCCCTCCAGAGCAATCCTTCTGCAAACCAAACTCAGCACCACAATTGACAGTGTTCACTTTCAAAGGCAATTTCAAAAGGCAAGAAGGTACATCTCATATGTGCTGAACAGCAGTAAGAACAGATGTTTGTCCTGGTGGTCATGAGGGGCCAAATTTCTATGCTAAATACACTCCATTAGAAAGGAAAATTCTGCAGTTTTCAGTATTGACATGCTTCACTGTATGACAGTAGTTGCATACATGTTTAAGAGCAAAGGAAAAAAGAAATGATTCTTCTTCATATAGGAGCCTAAATGGAGATTAGTTCCTGAAAATCTCAACCTCTATTTTGAATATTGAATACTTAGTTAAATTTGTCTGAAAGAGCTCTGGTCTCCACCCTCATCTGTTTCAATCTAGTTAATGAAATAATGTTTTATATAATAAATAACAGCAGAATTACGCCAAAGAGTTAACAGTAAGGGTTAAATAATGAATCAAGGCAAGTCGGACACAGCTTAAAGTTGTTTGCAAAAGAACAGATATATCAGATTTGATCTTTAAAAAGAGAGCAGAGCTCTAAGTTGCTTGGGAAGGGTCATTTCTCTTGTTTTGTACCTACTGGCAGAAGGCACTGATTCTGCCATGGCTGCAGTAAGAACTGACCTGTTTACTGATAACTGGAAGAAGGAAGAACAAGAGGAAGTGGGAAGAAAGAAAAAACAGAAAGTTAAAAATAGAAGGGATGCAGTAGAGTACAAAGTTCTTCATCAGAGGAAGGATTAGCAAGAGGCATAGAGTGTTTCTGACATGTGGTGCAGAGAGCTCAGCAATGAGAATCAGTTCAGACACACACATGAAAAGACGAACAAGGAGCAGCACCTCTGAGCACGGCAGGACATTCTCCAAAGGAGACAGTGACAGTGGGCCCAAAGCAGAGCTAATTACAGGCTCATTTTTACCCAAATAGCTCTAAGGGTGAAGCTTTCCAGCTGGTTTTGACAAAGTCCACAGTGCTGCTGAAAGAGGCAGTTCAGCCCATTCCCTCTCTGCTGGCAAGTGACACCACCAGCCTGTTAATCCAAGTGGGAAGGAACCTTGTGCCCAGGCTGGCAGGGCTGTCACACGGGCACTTTGATGCTCCAACTAACGAGAGAGCTCCCAGAGCTGGCACAAAGCAAGGCAGAGAAGCAGCAGCAGCATGAAACCAGGGCAGGGGAAGGCAGCCCAGGGTTAGGCTGGTGGCAACCAGTGAAGAAAATAAGACACCAAGCTAAGACTACAATAGCCTTGGTATGTGAGTGAACTCTTTCACAGCTGGCTATTGGCACTCTCAGTAATCAAAGGCTCTCCTACTTTACCAAACCTGTTATTGGCCAATGCTGCACTTTGGCAGGTGCCACACAGGCTGCACTTCCAGGTACAGCACCACGAAGATGTGTATCACTTATGAAAATGAGGGGGTTTAGAAACATTGATGCATTTTAAGCAAAAGGTGTCAGTCTCCTGTAGAAGCAACACCAGTCAGCTCCTTTTGTAGAGGTCCAGGGGGGTTCAGCTGTGGCTGCTCACAGCAATCAGCTCAGTCTGAGCTAAGGCAGAGCCGACTTGTGCTGCCAAATGAAGGCAATGTTTGCCCAAAAGTCTCAGCACTGGTGAATAATCAAAAGAAAAGGCTTCCAATACAGGCATCATTACTGAGACACTCAGAAACAGGGGCCTTTTGGAGGAGCCTGGATCTGAGGCTTGCTCTTGTCAGCACCACTGATTACCCTGAATGCATTCTGCTGCTGCAGCATCCCAGCTGCTGGGCAGGCAGGGCGGGGAGACTGCACACCTGCCTTCTGAACTGGATTGTATTTCTGCACACTGAGGAACACAGGGGAAGGGTCATAGTTACAAAGTAAAACAGGGATATAGCCAGTTAAATGAAGGGATAAAGTATTCCAGCCCTACACATTACAGCTCCTGTTCTTCCTTTTAGAAAATGTAGAGCACACTCTCCTGTGGCTTACGGTTGGTTTTTTTTTTTTTTTACTGTCTTTTAGTATAAGTTAAAAATTAGGGTGACTAATTTTCTTGAAACAAAACACTGAACAGTCTGCAATCTATTCCCTTTCAGTAAATGGAATGGATATATGTGAGAATACAGCATGATTCCTCATATTATCCAACCTGATTTTCCTGTGGGCTGGCTATGGTTCCCAGTGTCACATCCATCCCACACTCCCAATCCCTGCCCTGATCCTGCCCCCCTGCTCTGACGGCTCTGCAGGGCTGTTTCCCAGCTGCAAGAATTCCTGTAAGACTTTCTAACTTCCAGAACGTGTATACGAAATGGCTGCTCAAAAATATCTGCAGATTTTCATGTGCACAGTTTAACAGAACATAAAAAAACCTCACTTAAAACTTGCAGAGGAGAAATTTATAGAAAATGGGGCTAGCCTGAAAAAATGTCGTGGTTTAACTTCTGAAAGCAAGAGCAGGTTTGTATTTTCCCTATTTCCTTTCAGATGGCAGATTCCATAATGATCACTGCAAACATCAGTTGGATTGCCATTAATGTCTTCCCTCAGATTTAAACTTTCCATTCCTTCTGCAGGAACAAGCTCTGTCCTAGGCTTAAACCAAACAAGAATTACTTTTGAGATAACAAAACCAAGAACCCTTCTTACAAGTCTCCATAAGATCTGGAATTGTCCTAGGGGGAATGTTACAGGTGGAGATAGACACTGAAGAGATTAAAAATCACTGAAGTTAAAACTGAAACCCAAAAGTTTTCATGAATTCCACTACCAACAATTAGCATCAGATGCTAATTTGAGAAGATTATAGGGGAAAATGAGTTGCACTACCTGATCTAAAACTTTATCTAATGTATAAGATAATTTCCTTCCAAAAATAAATGTGTTACACATCTGCAAAACCAGAAAATAGAGATGATAAAAAGAGTCTCAGTGGTTAAGAGTAATTTAAGACCAAGCAAAAGAAATGTTTCTTAGATCTGTGTCTACTACCAATACTGATACAAATGCTGTTCCTCTGTAAACTTGATCTAGTTTATTCCAAAAACCATGTTTCAGTAATTTTGAAACACAGCAAAATGAGAAAAAACATTAAGTTTCCCTCCCAAAAAAACACAGGAAAATTTCTTGCTGTTTCTTACAGAAAATTTGATCTCCCAGAAAACCAGCACTGCTTCTTCTGGCTTGGATCCTCTCCCCTGCTGTAGGGGCACATAATTCTACATAAGAGGTGTGACAGATTGTTTTTCTTCATTTCAAAATATAAATTCTAATTCTAAGGATGAACATTCATGCCCTGTGTAAAAGCATGGAGCTGTTCTGTAGAGAAGACAGATAAGTGATACATAAAGATTTTTTTCAGACACAGTTCTGGTGTGTAACGATGCTTTGTTTGAGGTGCTTCACAGTGGCATTTTTGGGTGTCCTTCTGCAGCAATTTCCTAAAACACAAGGAAATCTGAGCAGTGCAGCATGTTTATCTGAAAAAAAAATAAACCCAAATGAACAACCCCCACCTAAACCTCCCCCAGTGCTGTCTCCCAGGAAATTGTGACAGATTCCATGAGAACCCGGGTCCTGTGCACATTAGAAATTCCTTCCTGCAGGGTTAGCAGGTGTGGGCTATGTCAAATAAATTTATTGCAGTCTGTGCTAATAACCAAAATTACAGAAAACCAAGATGAAAGTGCTCTGCATCCAGCTAATTTGAAGCTACCTTATGAGACAATAACAAGCTTCTAACAGTTTTCCCCTTTTTTAAAATACACTAATTATGCTTAATGTTCCCTGTCGCATTAGCTTTCATGGTAATTATATTTCAAAACTTTTGCAATTAGGGTACAGTTAATATTGTGGAATATTGCAATTATTTTTCATTGTGACACCTCTATTGAAAACTGGTGGCATAATGATCACGTTGTTCAACTAAATCAGAACTGTAGAAATATGGCAAATGAACCAATTATACATTATTATTTCTAATTACAGATAATGCCCTTTTCCTTGCTTTGTCCAGAACAATTTCCCAAACACCCAGACTATTCCTAATTTATAAAAAAAACCCCAAAACCAAACAACAAAAAACTCCACCTGATTTCTCCACCTTCATTTTTATTATATACATACTAATATATATGTATAGCACATAAATATATAATTCACATTTTACATTTATGACATTTGTGAGCATGGAAATATGTGTAGGGACACCTCAACATATACAGAGAGAATTTACAGTTGGTACAAATCAGTCAAGTGCAGCTATAAATGTAAATGCCACCAAGCTGTACTCACTGAGTAAGGATTTTACTCACTGATTGATCCTCAGATGTAACTTCAAATACATTAAAATGCATTTCTACTTCAGCCCCACATTGCCCCAAAGAACATTTCTTTTTTTCTGCCCTTTACTAAACTCTCCCTTCCCTTAAGCCTCTTCGTTGCCTTTCCACCATTAAACCCAAACCCCCACAATTCCAGTCCTAATTCTGTTTATTGATGCTCAATAAGCTGAAGCACTTGAGAAATGACAACAGCAGAAATGTCTAAAAACTAATACATAGAATTGTGAAAATGTAAGGCTGGCTCAGGGGTTTTGAAGAGCTGTCTGTAATTAAGCCAGTCTGTAATTTGGTAGGACAGGACACTATTACACAAAAGGACACTGTGAAAAACACAGTGGAGGAGTTGGGGAGGTACAGCCAAAACAAAGCAGCCAGACAGGGAACAGGAGACATTCTGTCATAGTCAATATTTAGCAATTCTGAGATTAATTGCCATTTACCAACATTTACATTCTTCCTATGGAAGTTTACTCAAAGCTCTCTTAATTAAGTTTTCATTTCAATTACAGTAAACCAGTGAGAAATAAATCAACCATCAAATCACTGCCTTCAAACAGAGAAGACCTTCACCAAACTCGCTTGCCAAACTCCACCATCTGTACATTCCCCAGCACCAGACTCAGGAATTTCAAGGTTATATTACCATGTGTAAGACAGAATTTCTACTCACCATCAGACAATGCAAACAAAGCATCTTTAAGATGCTTTCCCACCATTTCTGACATCAAAATATCGGAGAACAAATTTATGTGGTTCCTTATTCCCCTCACTAAAGAACAATGTAAGATTTAAGGAGAACTCCTCCAAAGATTATTTCAGGCAGAAATCTGAAAATTGCAAATCTCAGCTTATTCAGTACTGTGGAGTGAGGGTTTGAAGAGCAATTGCCTGAACAATGAGCACGTTTTCTAAATGAACTCTAACTCTCTCTTCTCTGACCCTCTGAAACTCTAAAAGCTGATTTGAGTGATTAAATGACAGCTGGAAGTCCTGAGAAATCTGGCACAGAATACAATTTCTAAGAATGCCTCAAAGTCCTGCCATCACTGATGTCTCACTCATCACCCACCTTTCCATCATTTCTTGGCTCGTATTAATCGATATTTTTTTTATACTTTACGTGACTTTTCTTCTCTGGATATGGTATTTTTCATGCAATTTTTGTTTCCATAACTCAGACATAGAATCTCCACCATCTGCTGGGCACTGGTGGAGTACAGGACAAGCAAACTGTGCAGTACAAGTAAAACCTGGAGTGTTTTTGCCACTCCAGGTAACACTTAATTACCTCTATAAACGGGAAGGAGAACATGACCCACAGGGATTACATTCATGTATATCTGTATATGTATATATTCAATATGAAAATCTTCTATAAACTATATTTCTCCAGGCTTGATATGGGCAAACCACAAATAATCAAACACATCTAGAAACATAAATACCTATCAAATAATACCTGCTGAAATATTGCTAATAGCAAATGTTATAATACCTTTGAAATAGTTTAACAGTGGGGTTAAAAATTACTGGTTTAAAACTGACTTATTTTCCTCATAAGAAAAAAAAATCCCCAAAGTATTCAGAATAAATAGCTGGGCTTTTTTTTTTTTCCTCTAAACTAACGGCCACATATAATATCACTGCTATAAAATATAATATCACATATAATATCACATACAATATCACTGCTATTCTAGTTAATCACAGAATCACAGAATGGATTGGGTTGGAAAAGCCCTCCCAGATCATCAAGTCCAACCCTTGGGCCAACTCCAGTCCCTTTACCACATCATGGCACTCAGTGCCACGGCCAAGCTCACCTTAAAACCTCCAGGGATGGTGAAAAAATCAACTCATCTTCAAAGACTCCTCAAACATATTCTTAACTGACAAATCCAATGATTTTAATAAAATAACTATTATAAAGAATATTTAATTTGTTTTTCAATGGGATGATTCTTTCAAAATTTTCTATCACATTACAGATTAAAGTTTAAAGGTGATGATCACCTTAAAAAGGAAGGGCTGCAAGATGATGAAGATTTCTGAAACAAAACTAGTATTTCTGTGCATCTCTAACTTCCAGCTCACCTCCTGCATTACCAGGTCTGGTGGACCCATTTTTTGGAACAGATAACCATGTAAGCACAGATGTTAATTGCCCTGTTCTTCCTAATGAGCATCCTTTTCTACTGGGCAATAATGTTTGTTTTACTGACAGCTGTCAGAAGGTTCCATGAAGGTCTCAGAGGATACAGCACTTCATGGTGTGACATGCTTGGCAATACAATATTCGAGTGTAATGTTGTCCACCCAAAAGGTGCCAGTAAATTTGACCTGTGAAATTCCCAGACTTTTCTAGAAGAAACTTGGCTATTCCAAGTTCAGTGAGAAATCCACTGCTATTTTGTTCCATTAGAGAATTTTTTATCATCATCTGTGTTGCGTTTGTAAGTGGATGCACAATTTTATTTCCAGAAATCTTTCCTAGGCAGTTTTAATTATATGCAAATTTCTGATTTATTGATTACCTAAATAAAGCCCAGGTGATGTATAAGAGCTCCTTACAATGACACAACAGAACTACGTGTTCCTCCGAGCCACTGATATTTTACTATTCCCAAAGTGAGTACCAAGAGATTTTTTGGAGCTCTTTCAATACTCGAAACAATTGACTGTCATTAAAAGCAACAGCATTATATTTCTTATTTTGTCTCACCTGTGAGAAAATTCAACTTTTATATTTTTTTCCTGGTGATTTAACATCTATCAGTTTTGAATCTGAAATGTGTGTCTCATGAAAAGGACTCAACAGAGGTGGGTGGAAGCACAGGAACCTGAATTTGTTTCTGAATTGAAAAACTTGATAATGCCATCTCTAATAATAATTAAATAATTGAACTGCTAAAGTTTTGCAGAGGCTGAAACCTGATGGTGATAATTCTGTAGGATCCTGTTAATTTAAGGCAGCATGAAAGAGCACTAATTCCTGCAAAGAATAAACAACAATGTACTTTTTTGTTAATCAAATGAACCCAACAGATTGGTTACCAAAAAAAAAAATCCATAATTTAGAGTCCCAGACAGAACAAAGTATTTAATGTAAAGATTCAAACATCTGGTTAAGAAACAAGCAAACAAACCCCTCCAAGTTAAACATGTATCCTGCCCTCCTCCCTGACACCAACCCAACCCAACCCCTAACGAGAACAAACATCAAAGCAGCTCTGCAGAACCTGAATTTGTGCCTCCAAACCCCTTAGGAATTGGGAAATTTGAATTCAATCTGCCCATCCTTTTAAAAAAAATATTATTCTATAAACCGACCTATACCATGCTATGAAGAAACCACTGAATGCAGAGGCTGTTGATGCAGCAGTGCCACTTTCCTCAAGGAAATTTAAAGGTTAAAAATGAAGAATTTTGCATCAGGTGACCCAAGCCTGACTGAGCAGTTTTAGCTGAGCTGTTGCGGTTCCTGGTCTGGAGGAGCAATTGCTGCTGCTCCCCAGAAAAAACTGCCACCATAAAGAGCTGTGAAACAGCACCAGTTGCTTTGTGACCGCAGGATATTAATGGAAATTGTTCCAGAAAAAGATAACGAATCAAGACTCTGTAATGCATTTGTGTTTCTGGCATGATCTCAGAAGAACTGGAGAATGAAGAATGTGGAATTCTTCCAGCTGTCAACAATAAAAAAGAAGAGAAGGAAAAAAAAATATTTAGAACTGGTCTGTAGTTGGAAAGCAAAGGGAAAAGTAAGTTTTGTGGTCATCTCTGTCCTTCTGGATGCTGAGTGCCAGTGATTTGTGTTATATACCTGTTTGCCAGAAACCATTTGGAGAACAGCTCTGCTGCCCCTGGGATGGGCAGGGCTTGGCCTGCTGACTGAGCACTTTTAGGGGGTTGGGTTCCAGCCAGACTCTGAGTTTTTTCCTTACATTAATTCTATAAGTACAGTCCCTCCCTCACCAGTTTTCCTCACTACCAGACACCCCAGTTCTCAGGCTGTTTGCACACCTCGGCCTCCATAATCTCGCCAGGCTTGCAAGGCAGACTCAAACTGAAAACTCAGAGTCAGGGAAAATCCTCCTTTTCTTCAAGGCATCCTGGTTTCCTCTACACCATCATTTCTCCAGCTGCACAGAGCACTCACAACCAGAACTGACTGGCATTACCATGTCTTCTAAGTTCAGGGGTTTTCAAATAAATATATTCAAATATAAATACTCTTTAACTGGTTTCTTCCAAGTGCCTGCCTCAGATCACAAAGAGACAAAATATTCATGAATACCCAACTGAATTTCTTCCACATTTTTAGCTGAAAAAGATAAAGGAGGAAGGGACAAAAGATTCGGAAAATGCATAAACTATAATGATTTTTAAAGTGCTGAACCATCTCATTTTGGAGATTTTTTAAGCAATTTTTTTCACCTCTCATTTTGAGGATTTGAGTCTGGGTTTACTTTTTTTTTTTTTAACTCAGAGATAGCTAAAGAAAAAGCTTGAAATTCAGAGTGGGGAAAAAACTCAATTCATGCTTTTCTTGACATTGAAGTGCTTCATATTGCTCTTCAATATTCAGATATTCAAATATGCTAATTGAAAAAGTCCAGATTTCTTGTTTCATCCCTCCTGAGTTTTATCTTTTTATTTGTTTGGTCTCCATGTTACTCCTTTTTGGTTTTGTGGCAAGTTTTTAGGTACCCTGGAGGTGAAGGTGCCAAGAGATGATGAACCCTCCATGGTAGAGTCACTGAGGATTTATCTGACAGGAGAACTCCAAGCCACCATTTACCCCCTCGAGCTCCAACTCCACCAACTCCCTTCTCTCCACTTTTGTAAATTATGTTTTCAGAAACCTGAAGCTCACAAACTAACGAAGATTTTACACCTTTTTGTGCTTGCTAGTTCCTGTAATTGGCAGATTTGTGTCAAGTAAAACAATTATCCACCTGTTTGTGGGAACAAGTATCAACAAACACGCTCAAAGCCGTGTTTTGTTAGGCAGAACATTTCACACCTCATTACAGAACTGAGGGCTGGTGGTTGGTGTACAGAATTGCTGCTGATTCCAGAGCAATAAGCTATTTGTAAACCCTAAATAATTACCATGGCATATACACTGCAGATTAAATTAATTCAGTATGCAATATTAAAGTCCAGGTCTTCCCAGATCACATGGATTTGCAGTTGGGACTTCCCATTACATTCCATACAGAAAGGGACCTGGGTGGACTGACGGACAGGAAGCTCAACAGGAGCCAAGAGTGTGCCCAGGTGGCCAAGAAGGCCAATGGGATCCTGGCCTGGATCAAAACTAGCGTGGCCAGCAGGCCCAGGGCAGTGAGCCTTCCCCTGGACTCTGCCTTGGGGAGGCCACACCTTGAGTGTTGTGTTGAGTTCTGGGCCCCTGAGTTGAGGCAAGAGATTGAGGGGCTGGAGTGGGGCCAGAGAAGAGCAACGAGGCTGGAGAAGGGAGTGGAGCACAAGTGCTGTGGGGAGAGGCTGAGGGAGCTGGGGGTGTTTGTGCTGGAGAAGAGGAGGCTGAGAGGTGACCTCAGCACTGTCTGGAAGTGCCTGAAGGGAAGTTGTGGCCAGGTGGGGGTTGGTCTCTTCTCCCAGGCACTCAGCAATAGGACAAGGGGGCACGGGGGGCTCAAGCTCTGCCAGGGGAAATTGAAGTTGGAGAGCAGAAAAAACTTCTTTGCAGAGAGAGTGCTCAGGCATTGGAATGGGCTGCCCAGAGAGGGGGTGGATTCCCCATCCCTGGAGGTTTTTCAGCTGAGCTTGGCCGTGGCACTGAGTGCCATGATCTGGTAAAGGGACTGGAGTTGGCCCAAGGGTTGGACTTGATGATCTCGGAGATCTTTTCCAACCCAATCCATTGTATGATTCTGTGATACTAACAACTGCCCTCTAGGTCTGAATATTGAAGACCAAGAAGGACCTTTCAAAATAACAAGGTCATAAATGTTTTTCGTTTGGTGTTTTGTTTGTTTGTTTTGTTTGGGGGGTTTTGGGGTTTTTTTGTTTGTTTTGTTTTTCTTTTTTGTGTTTGTTTGGGTTTTTTTAGGGAGCACTGAGACAATACTGAACTTTGTTATTATGAATGGAATTTTTGGGGCACGGTATTCACAGCAAGCCAGTCTCTTTTTGGCAAGATTTTGAAAGATCTCTCAGCATAATAAGAGTCCCCAACTTTTAGGCCTTTGGTGTATATATGGGATTCTATACCCACACATTACTTTTTAATCATTTATAAAAGGTTATTCATTTTCTAGTGCTCCTAAATTAGCAGAGCATGAGGGAGGAGGAGTCTCCTCAAAACAATGTAACTTCCATACTAAGTTGCCAATTCTTCTTCCTTTTGATTTACTATTTATTTCAAATCCCAAATATGCAAGATAAGTATCAGTTCTCACTACAACCACAAAGATGCTGTTATGGTTCTGCTTGTTTTCACAAATCAGTAGATCTGACCTGACTAAAAGGAGAGAAAAGCTCAGTTACTGGAAATCACACTATTCCAACCCAGCAAAAGCTCAAACAGAAAGGAACTACTGTACAGGCACAACATGTGAGGCAATACCTGGGTGGGGCAAGGCAGGGGCGGAAGGAGAGTGGAATGACAAACAGCATCAGGTGGATGGAAAAGGTCACTGCAATAAAAGCAACCTGGGGACCAGGGAGCAGGGAGCAGGAGCAGCACTGCTGCAGATTGGGAGAAAACACAGAATCCAAACCCACGGAATGGAGCAAGAGGCAAAATTTCGTTCATGTGTGGATGTCCCAGACTGAGCTGTGGAATCATTTGGGGAGCTGAAAAATGGAACAGGATTCCCAGTATTTAACTCTTACAAACATTCAAAATCCTCAGCTTTTCTGTGCAAGAATCAGGCATTAAAAATAAATTACACTTTATCATGCTGGTCTACAAAAGCATTCCCCATGGAAAGGTAGCAGAAGATGCAGAGATTGAGGCAGAGGAATCTTCTTTACAACATGGCTTGACGCAGCTGAGGAACTGGGGTAGGAAGGAACAGCAAAGCGTGTTCTGCTTCCATGAGCTCTGTTTGCAGCACAGGTTTCATCAATATGTGCAAACCCTTTCAAAGGACCTGCCCCCAGAGGGCAACAGGGCAGTAACAGGGCAACAGAAAGGGAAAAATATTCAGAGTAAAATGACATAACCGGCATCTCTTTATGCCGAAGGGATGTAGAAGACATGCATGGGAGAGCTGTGAGGCAAAGAGCCAGGCATGAACACAGGAAAAAAAAAACAGTGAGAATAATTAATAATCACTGAGCAGTTTTTACAGTGATGTGGTGAGGTCTCCACCTCCTGCAGTTTTGAGAATAAGATTGAATATCTTCCAAAGGAAAAAGAAGTCCTAATTTCTATTGATTTAATCTTGCTTTATATGAAGACAAACTCATTTTCTAGACAAGTTAATGTGATAAATAGGTGACATATATTTATGGGCTTGCCTGATAAGATGCTAATATTTATAAACATATTAGAAACAGGTATCATAAAACAGTAAATCTATTAATGTAATTTTATAACTAGGAGTAATAATTAAGCACTAGATAAATGCACAATTTATCATTTAAATAAAGCTTAGCAAAATCAGGAAATCCATAAGACAAGATATTGACTCAGATGAAAAGTGTCTCCTTGCCTTCAAGTGTTTGTAATGGCACTTATTTGGATTTATAGGGAGAAAGAATGAAGTTAATAACTTTCTGCTATTACAAAACCAGCCAACCAAGCCACCC
Organism: Sakesphorus luctuosus; assembly: GCA_013396695.1. Lineage (NCBI taxonomy): Eukaryota > Metazoa > Chordata > Aves > Passeriformes > Thamnophilidae > Sakesphorus > Sakesphorus luctuosus. The sequence goes on along the minus strand of VWZD01010421.1, from coordinate 1,614,840 downwards.
ACAGAACATTCTGTGCACAAATATTGCAAAAAATTCTGAAAGAATTATACCCTAAATTTTAGGTTCTCTACTTTGTAGCCCCCGACGTGCAAACAGTTTGCATATGCTCAACTCTTCACTTTCAATCAGCTACCAAATTGTGTTGGTGACTGCTAAAAACATGAAATGTTTTCTAAATGTTGCCTTTCTTCACAAACAGAACCACTATCCACTATGGAACTTGTTAGGATTACGCCAGGGCAAATGAAAAGGAGATGCAGTTCAGAAGATGAAAAACTCTGTACCAAAATACAAAATTATTAGAAAGACTGAAAAATTCTTTCCACACAGCAAGACATAGAGCAGAGAGCATCAGCAAGAAGCATTTACAGAGAGTGTGCTCAGGCATTGGAATGGGCTGCCCAGAGAGGGAGTGGATTCCCCATCCCTGGAGGTTTTTAAAGTGAGCTTGGCCGTGCCACTGAGTGCCAGGATCTGGTAAAGGGACTGGAGTTGGCCCAAGGGTTGGACTTGATGATCTCGCAGGTCTTTTCCAACCCAATCCATTCTATGATTCTATGATTTTCTACACACAGAGGAAAAACATACAAACAACCTCTGAACTCAGCATATGAAAGAAAAAAACCCCTGACTTTTGTGCTTATAATTGTAAGACCTCAGTGCCTTTCAGTTTTCGAGTGAGGTACCAAGTCTGGGCTCCCATTCTCTTGGGGCAATGACACAGAGCAACAATATCTACTCTCTAAGTTTCAAAAGCTTCACAAGTTTTCAAAAGTTTCCCTGTTATTGGTGATCTCTAACCAGCTGCCAGAAGACAGAATAAGCACTGGTAATGAGCAAAACCAAGGTACTGGCCACAGTCACCACGTAGTGTCCCAGTCATCAGGGCAGAGATCAGAAAACAGTCACAGAGTGCAAAAAGGAACCTTGGGAAGTTTGAGCTGCAGCTGCTTTGCTTTGCTGTAGGGCTTTTACTGGCACAGAGGCTTCCAAACCTCCAAGCCTTCAACTAAAATGATGTAAAAGCAGCTAAGAAAAAGCCTCTCCAGCTCTCAAAACCATGGTGAGCTTAAGAAAAAGACATAAATACATAAACAAGAGAATTAGAGCCTGTTCTCAACTCCAGAGCTTTTTTTAATGCATTATCGCTTTTATTACCAGAGAACCTTCTGCTTGAGATTTGTTTGTTACGATTATGAATTCATAAATTAATAAATGCAGTCTTTCTGCAATATCTTAATATCTGGAATCCTGTCTTCTGGCTGAAATTCAGACATCTGCTGGATCATCCACAGGGTACAGAGATTAGCAGCAGCAATAATATCAGTAAGAGTTGCAGCAACATGGAGCTGATACTTAAGAGAAAGGACACCCTTCTGTTCCAATGGGAAAACACAGTTCATGCTGTTCCCTCCATTTCCAACTCCAGTTCAAAGCTCTAAAATTAAACTCAGTGCTCAAGAGGTGCCACAGAATGAAAACATGACTGGCCATTAAGGATTTAGAGAATTCAAGTATTAGAAACAAACTGGGGGGAAAAAATAACCTTTTTAAGACTGTGCTGTTTACATACATGCACTGCTTAAAGAGTATGTGTAGAAAGACACTGTTGTTTAAAACCCCAAAGCCAGGCCAGGCTTCATGGCATAAACACTTGAAAACAACAGGATTTAATTTCTTTGTCTTTATTGGATCATCATCTGCTGAAGTGAAGTCTAAGAAATACAGGGTGGTTTATGCTCTTGAGCTGTATTAAGAATTAAAGATAAAATCTCCAAATTAGTGCTACTTTCTACTTCTGGGGCAGTGGCCAAGAGCTGTGGGTGCCAAGGTAGAAAAAAAGCCCATAGCTCTGAAATTCTCAATAATGGTAACAACAAGGGAAACAAATAATTCACTCTCAATTTGGAACTAGAAACCAAAATGCTCAATTTACAACACTTTTTTGCATTGTTGTAAAATGTCATCAGAAGCAAGTTCTTTAAGGCATTTCCTTGTGTATATATTGAAGAGGAAGATTGTTCCTAGACAGAACTGTACACACAGCTCTAATGCAGGGCTGCCTTTTGGAGGCAGATATGGGAAAGTATATGAAATAATTTAGAAAAAACAAACCTGGAGCCTTAATTCATTTTAACTGTTGCTGTTCTAAGCATAACTCAACCAATTCTACAATGAAGTATTCTGAAAGAGGTTCCAGTTAGAAACCACAGAAAAGTGACACAAGAGGAGGCCAAAGTTTTTGTTCTGATTACTGTTCCTCCCTATCTGATCTCAGAAGTGATGCACAGAAACCAAACTAAACAAACCCAAAAGTAAACACAACAACCAACAAACACCAAAGTAAACCAACAGCCATTTGCACAGCTGCAGTTGTAACACTGATAAGATGATTTCGATTCCTTGTCTCTGTTGTTGCTGCTCTTTGCCGCTGTGACAAGATCCCCCTGAGCCTTTTCTTCTCCAGGCTGTACAGTCCCAGCTCTTGCCTCTCACAGTGTATCAGATCCCCCAAAACCTTGAAAACCTCAGAGGTCTTTCACTGGACATGCTCCAGGGAGCTCATGTCCCTCTTGTCCTGGGTGATGCCTTAAGATCCACAGTATACCGATTTTTAATACAGCTTTTAACACTCTAGAATAGTGGTACTCAATCACTATTTGTATCAAATTTTAGAGATATTGTTTAATGTTCCTCCTCAAGGATTTCAATGGATAAAGATTTTAGCAAGAATATCTGATTTGTATAGGATATACAAAGAAAAACACAACACATTGCTGCAGATACATCCCAGTCAAAATTATTCAGAAGGCCCAGAAGTCTTGAAATGGTTCCAAGCAGGACAGAAGATGTTGATGAAGATGAAGATATGGAGGAAGAGGTGAACTTTTACCACCTACTCAATTTAGTGTGTCAAGGGTGGTACTAAGGGAGGGACAGTTTTGGAAGGGGTGTAACAGCATTAGGTAATGCCTTGAACAGTTAATTAGGTAACTGCAGAAAAGCAGGAGGCTTTTGCAACTCTGCATGCAGACTTTGGAAGAGATGAGATTCCTGTGCAGCCAACGTGGCAATGAAAGGAATGCTGGCTGCTAAAACTCACACACCGAGCCTTGGGAGGGTTCTGTTAAGAGCTGGTTTTAGGCATCCTTGGGAGCCCAGCACTGCACTCAACACTCCAAATGGGTCTCACAGGGCACAGAAGGATCACAGCCCATGACCAAGGTCACTGCTTGGCCCCAGAGCATGTTGCTGGCTCAAGGTCAACCCACTATTCCCCAGGACCTCCTCAGGGCAGAGCTGCTGGTCAACCCCAGCAGATACTGGTGCAGGGGTTATCCCCCCTGAGCCACAGGCCTCTCACTTCCCTTGGCTGAACTGCATGAGATTCCTGGCAGAGTGTTCCATGCTCTGTGTTGAGCCTGGTTAATGGTGGAACAGTTCCTCCAGCAACTGGGCATCACGCTGGGACAGCTACACACGCCAAGATTTCTTATCCACAGTTTAAACCTAAGTCTTTCTGGCAAAAAGCTGAGAGTGCCACCCCCTGAGATATCCCAACTCTGTCATTTAGCCTCTGAAGTAAGCCAAGGTCAATCAGGAGAAAGAAACCAACCAACCAAAACAACAAACAGCAACAAAAAACTATCTATGACTTGTAGATTTTTGTTGCTGTTCCTTGATTTTCTGTCCTGTAAGTTGATAGATACAGAAACTTGGTCTCCATTCAGGAAGGGGTGATATTTAATCACCTGAAGGAGATGGAATTATTTTTGTGTAGGATTCCTTTATTTCATAAAGATGACTACCTTCTCTGTGGGTTTGCATTACAGATTAAAAACTGGAATTACTACTTTCCTTGATGCCAGACTACAGAGGACTATAAAACAAACACTTCCAAGCACTCCCAGCAGAGGATCTCAAATACGACCTCCAGCTACAGTGCATTGATGAATGTTCTGGTTTTCTACAGAAAAGAAGATTTTTACAAACAGGATCAAACTGCAAGGAGATGGTGGTAATAACACATTAATAATAATGAAATTCTATACACAGGTTGTGCCTGTTGAACACAGGAGATCCTTCTGGACATTTATACTGAATGTAATGACCAGTGATATTTTACATAATATTACCACAGAATATGGTTATAAGTGTAAGGAATTATATTCTTTTTTCAACTCTAACTCAAAGACAGCATTAAAGAACAACAATTACTTCATTCAAGCCAAGCTGCTTCTCTGTTCCTCTCTCCTTGCTGCCAACAACTGCTTGTGAAAGAAATCAAAGCAGACTGTCTCCTAAGCAGTGTCCAAACTACTCTGGAGGCAAACCCTGGTACATTGAGCCAAAAGATTTTTATCATTGTCTCTGAGTTAAAAAGACACAACAACACTGAAAAGCTGGGCCCAATCTCCCTTCTAGTTAAACTTCAGCAAGTTCTTGGGAATTGTGACAATACCTAAACCACAGTTTAGGATTTTCCCAAAATCAAAATACTCCAAAAATCATTCTGCTCCTACTTTTACTTTCTCATTGTTAAGAATGGTTAAAGCTGATGAATGTGTCCAATTATAGATCCACTATATGAAAACTTAATATGTGAGTAGGCACATCCTATGTCTTTTACTCAAGCTGGAAAACAGATGGATAGTTTTTGTGTTGAGAGTCCAAAATTTGGTTTGATAGCAGTAAATCCTATATATTAAAGACAAAATTGCCGTCAACAAAAACTCTTTTTTCCCCCTAAGGTTGAAATCCAACCTATTACATTGTATTATGACTGAAGCCATTAAAATGGCATCCCAACAAACTGAATCACCTTATATTTCCAGAAAAAAAAACATGTATACAACACATATAACAAGAAGAAACAAGCCTAGATAGATGCAAGATAGATGTAAGAAACCATCTTAGAAAATGGTGTGACATGAACTGACCTTCTCATAGAAGGAAAAAAATCCACTACCTTTTCATGGTTAAAAGGTCTCATTTTCTTCTATAATATTTGTGTTTTTCAAAACACTATCAGCAGGTGCACCAGATTTCAAAAACCTCTTGTCCTTCATCACATATAATTGTGCTGCATATTATATTAAGAAATAAAAGCAGAGGAATGTAAGTGATGGGAGTTCAATTAAAAACAGCATAATATCTTGTTGCATAGAAAATGATTCTGCAACTGAAATCAGGTTCTAATGAGAGAAAAAAGGAATACATTTTCACATATTTTTAATTACACAGAACTTCCTCAAACATGATTTTTAATAATATATTCCATTAAGTTAACATCATATTTAAAGAATGTGCATTTTCTGATTCCATTTTAAGTCTGATTTTGAGCAATTACTGTGTCATTGTTCTGCAGCAGAAAGGTTGAATTCATTTACTGTGTGGTTATGCTGGTTATGATTGATGTGGCTTCTCCAAATGATAAACCAATCACCCCGATGATGTAATGTCATTTTAAGAGGGCTATAATCACATTTCTCTCAAACTGGGAGCTCTGATGAGTTCTAACAAAGATTTATTGTAGATTAAAGGCCTTCATAATACCAACAATAGATTGCTCATTTGATTAGGTAACTTTTTTAGGCAAGTGATTTCTCCATATATATTAAGGGTGGCTGTTGTGAAGGGCACAGGGCAGCACATGTGGATGGGGAGCACCTCATAGCCAAAAAGATTCATCTCAGACCTGTTGAGGAGCCAACCTGTAATTGCAGAGGTTGAGGCAAGTGTAAGTATTCAATCAGACAAACAAGAGGACCCTTCTGTAAAGTAATTAGCACAGGACTTCAGAGCAAATATTTCATATTCACCATGTGCTTTGAAGCCTCTCATAGAAATGCTGAAAAAAGAACCCAGAAAATGCCAGCAAATATTTATTAATGATTCAAAGATTATCTGGGATCTAAGCCTTAAATCTACGTATCTACAAATCATCTTTTTTAACCCAACCCCAAATGCAAACAAAATATTTACATTTATTTACCATCTCCCACATGTCTGGATCCATGTTGCTAAGTTTCCATAGGAACTAACACAGATATTGAAAGAAAAAAAAAAAGAAGAAAACCCCCCACAACCAGAGCATGATCTACTTTTCCCTACCATGTAGATGTTGATTAGCCACAAAAAATGGCAAGATTCTCCAATTTATTGTAAATATCATTAACTGTGGTATTTTCTTATAAACTCTGTAAAGAAGACATTGTGAGAACTACAGAAAAAACCACCACCACTAGAAAATGCCCATTAGTTTCCAGAGGATGCATCAAGTCCAGAAGTGTTGTGTTCAGTTCTGGGCCCCTCAGTTCAGGAAGGATATTGAGGGGCTGGAGCGGGGCCAGAGAAGAGCAACGAGGCTGGAGAAGGGAGTGGAGCACAAGTGCTGTGGGGAGAGGCTGAGGGAGCTGGGGGTGTTTGTGCTGGAGAAGAGGAGGCTGAGAGGTGACCTCAGCACTGTCTGGAAGTGCCTGAAGGGAAGTTGTGGCCAGGTGGGGGTTGGTCTCTTCTCCCAGGCACTCAGCAATAGGACAAGGGGGCACGGGCTCAAGCTCTGCCAGGGGAAATTGAAGTTGGAGATGAGAAACAAATTCTTTGCAGAGAGTGTGCTCAGGCATTGGAATGGGCTGCCCAGAGAGGGGGTGGATTCCCCATCCCTGGAGGTTTTTCAAGTGAGCTTGGCCGTGGCACTGAGTGCCATGATGTGGTAAAGGGACTGGAGTTGGCCCAAGGGTTGGACTTGATGATCTCGGAGGTCTTTTCCAACCCAATCTATTCTATGATTCTGTGATTCTATGAAGAACTCATGGTATAGAAGACTCAGAGCTGAACAAATAATGACGCAGGTGCCTTTGGTTACAAATTTTTTAAAAACAGATACCTGCTTCTTATACTCTGAAAGATAGAAGTCGTTACATATTATATGATTTTTCATTAAAGAACTAAGTGGACTATGTGACTGTGGGAAATGTTAAAATGTAAAATGAACAAATCAAAGCCTAACAGAGCATGCCAAAAAGGTTCCTTGGCTCAGTTCATAGTAACAATTCTCAAAACACAGGATATAAATAAAGTTATTATTTTTTAAAATGAAATATAAAGAGCTCTTCCACCAAACTATCAGATGTTTTACTGCAACTCCCTTCATTTGGCTTCCAAAAAAAGCCCTGCTGGTTCCCTCAGTCCCAGCAATGGTTGCAAGTACCAAGCATCCTCCAAGTCTCTTTTTTAGTTCACGTTCCCTGACCTTTATTTTCTTCTACTTATTTCGTCCCTCTCCCATTTACTTTTACCATTTCCCTTAGAACTGTCATAACTGTTTAATCCACACACTTTAGACAATGTTCTCTCCTTTGTTCTTTCTTCAGCTGCCAACACTCACCCATTCTGGGCTCTGAGATGATGCAAACACTCCCCCAGCTCCTCCCTGCAGACAGGTGATGCTCCATCACCAACTCGGGAACCAGAGCTGCTTTTCCCAGGAATATCACTTCACCTTCCCTGTCCTAATTTCCTCTGTCGTTTTACTGCCCTGTTACTCTCACAGGTGCTTTTGTGATTCCTCACAGGCTGAGCTCGTTCTTAGCACCCCACCATCACTTTCTTACCTCGCAGCTCACCATCCTCTCCAAGGATTTTTATGTCCTGTGAAAATTCCCCAGGGAGCTCCAGCTTCTGCTCACTGTCTTTCAAACAACTACTTATCATGCAGGAACCTTCCCTCTTATCCCCATGTCAGTTTAGTTTCCTTAAAAGCGTTTAGTGACAGGTTTTGCCGAGACCCTTTTGAAAACACAAAGACCCTTCAATCACCTGGATTCCCCTTAGTCAGGAGTGGCTGACCCCTGCAAAGGACTCTGAAATGTTTCTAAGGCATGAAGCTACACTGATTCCAAGATAAATCATACCCGCTTCCCATTTCCATGGTTTCTACAGAGTTGCTCATTACAGATTTTGAGGTCTGCATCTCCCCAGAACCTCTAAAAAACCCCTTAAAACTGGCATCATTTTTCCATTCTCATAACTCAAGTAGCAAAGAACACTCATCTGAATTCTTATTTCTTTGTGCAATTGTATTTTAACATATCTCAAGGGGGTTAAGGGATAATTCAGGATGGGAGGAAGCCCAGGAGGGTCCAGTCCAGTCTCTGCCAAGCAAGGGCAGCTCTGAGGTCAGACCAAGTAGCTCAGGATTTCAGCCAACCTGTTCTTGAAAAGCTCCAGGGACAGACCCTGCACAGGCTCCCTGGGCCACCTGTTCTCATCCAGGGGAAAAGTTTGACCTGATATTCACTCTGAATCTTTCAGCTGCTCCCTACCTGATCCTCCCATCCCACCCCACTGTTAAAAGGTGTGCAACAACATCTCCAGTGTGTTCAGAGCTGTGTTGTTGCAGGCAAGACACCCCCTAGGCAGATCACAAACTGCCTATAAGATATAAATTGTTGTGTTTAGTTACATATATTTCTTTTTAAAAAGCTATAAATAAGGTGCTATAATAGCCTTATTTTGCTTTGCCTCTATTTCTAAAAAGGAATTGTGTCTTCATTTGTCAATTCTTGGCTGTCAAAATTAAAAGTCAGCACCTGCCAGTAAAAATAAAAATTAGACCAAACAAAAATACACACGCAGACTGAAAAAATAAAGAAAACCAAAGAAAACCCTAAGCACTACAGATTCCACGAGTGATAGAGCTGCAAATGTTTTAAAACAGTGTCCTGAGAGGCAAGAATTAATTTGGTGAAAAATAGCAGATCTTAGTTAAGTGTGACATTGTAAGTATAGAACCAGACAGATTTGGAAACGAGAACAGACATGGACTGGCAGAAGCAACATGCATTTTTAGATACAGAACCTCATCACCAAATGAGATATTAGATCAGCCCACGCAGAGAAAGGACCATTGTGTGCACCTCTCTCTCCTGCAAGACACATCAAGGAGCATGAAACCTACTTTGAAACATAAATCCCTCTGAGGACAATAATTCAATAATACTTTTACTCTGCATATAAGATACCTAAAACAAAAAATCTCTCTACAGTAAAATGAAGAAAACCCATATATGATGTAGTGTTTCCAGAAAAGTTTCCATCAAGCAAACCAGTAAGATTTTTTTTTTGCCCCATTTCCACAGATGCTCTCAATTTTATGCTGATGCGAGAACACATTTGCAAATTAAAACAAAACAAAACAAGGCATAAAACTGGCACAAACGTGTCACAAACAAACTCCATATGTTTGCAATTTTCTTACCACTGCTGGAAGGCTGCTGTGGCCCTGAACACGCTCGCAGCAGGTAGGAGTTAGGAGAGAACTCCTCATCGGGATTGGTGTCCATGATTTGATGGGACGTGTTGCTGTCTAGCAATGGCATCTGGCAGCTAACTGGTGGAGGATTATGAGAACTGGGCAGCTGAGCAGATGGGAGGAGGCTGGACGAGGATGTAGGTGGAATGGGACGACCTGGGAAGAGGACAGAGGGATCAAAGATCAGCAATGAATGTAATGAAACCAACCCAACGGCCGATCAATTGCGCTGTAAGTGCCCATCCTTCCATCCCATCACTGCTGTGCAGAGCCCTCAATCTCTCCACTGGTACAAACTGGTCTCTTTGTATCAAGGCACTGGGAGCAGCTATGTTGTGAACTCCTTCCAAAAATTCCCCCAGCAGCATCATCTTGTACCTCCTCAGGTGAAGAGATGCTGGGGGAATCCACCTGCCCCCCACTGGACAGAAGGGTCCCACCCTGCTCCACGTGGGCACTGCCACTCTCGGCCACCAGACACCAAAACGCCCCTCACTGCACTCTCAGATCCTCCAAAATGCAGGTGCAGCAGCTACATATTTTATCAGAAAATTTTTCACAGAAATGGGGATTTTTTGAGAAGGGAAACTGTAATTCCTGAAATTACATCATATCTATAATGTGTTATAATTATTATGGTGGGTTGATTTTTTTTTTCCCCAACCAGGAAAATTGCTCCAGCACAAGAATCTCTCAGAGGCACATAAGAACCATACAAGGGCTTTCTCAAGGCTAAGGTATTTCCTGGAATGTTGTAGATCTTCCCCAAATCTACTATCAGATGCAGCAGGACTGAAAAGCAATTATTACACCTTAGAGATGGGCTACACTGAAATCTGGGTTGGCAACTTGAAGCTTTGCTGTCTTGTTGCTTTCTGCACTGCTTTTCTGCCCCTACAGAGGGGCAGAATTTCCTGCCCAGCTCACCAGACAGGTTAATTCCAACCCTGAAGCCCAGTCCTTGGTGGGTACAATACACCTCAGCCCACTCTAACCACATGGTTTTGGTGAACTAAACTAATGGTATCAAGTTAACCATAACATTCATGCTTATGTATTCTTTACTTTTGTGAACTCCCATAACCTCACACCAACCCATTCCAGCAAATGCACACAGGTTGGGGTTTGGTTGGTTCCTTGGTTTCTTTATGACCAGTTATAGGGAGGAGAGGAAGAAGAGAAATGCTCGTTCTGATCTCTGCAAGTTTCTCTGGATTGAAGAAATTGGTTGTGAATAATTTATACATAAGAAAATATGACCTTTGTGATACTGCCAAAGTCTGTAGGGCAGAGCTCTGCTAAAAATGTTAGAACACAGCAAAACCTACATGAAATGGTGTGTCCTTACTTCCATCATTCTTAAAGAAACAGCAGCAGAGCAAACCCCCACTGGTTTTCTTCACTAGTGACATCTTTATTTTTTGATTCAAGAATCCCTCACTTTATATGAGTTACACTAAGATTTATACCATTGGATAAAATTCTAGAGTCACATATAAAATTCAAAAGGAGAGAAAAAACAAGAGCAAGAATAAGAAGAATTCCAGCCCATAGAAATGATATTTGGGGTGCAGCAATAAACCAAAGGCACCTACAGATTCTGAAAACCACCAAATTTGCTCTTTGTGGTACCAGCAAACAGCACAAAGTACTTTCTTCCCTTCAGAAACTCTGAAATAAAATAAACCTGGAAATAGCCAAGTGACTATTATGGTTATTCATTATTATATTTTTAGCACTGGATATATTGATAAGACTGAATGACCAAGTTATCATATGACAGAAAGGGATTTAAGCTACTCCATAGTAATTCCCATCTGCTATATTCTTTGCTAGAGAAAATTCAATATGCATTGAATATTTTCATTGTGGACTTGCATCTAGGAGGAAATAATTCTAACAGTGATGATAGGAATAATTATTGTTATTATTCATGATGATGATATTCTTACTTATGAAATACTACCGTGAATATCCTACACATTAAGGGAAGTGACTGAACAAAACCAGCTTCTAATTATTTCTTTGCACTGTGTTGGAAAGAAGGAGAAAGGCTGAGGTTTGACACACCTCTGACAGGAATGTGACACTTGTGCCCACTGTGTGCATTTAATTCTCGCATATTCTGGCTCTGCTTCAACACTGTGAAGTTGAAAGTAGAAGCTTTAGAAATTCTAAATCTGCATTTACTTTATGTATCATATGAAAATATATTACCACGTTATAAAACTGTTGGACATATGAGGATATGAGATGAAGGAAAAGATTTTTCCTTCTTTGTAAACTGCATATGGTATTTTAGAGCAATTTAGGTGCATTTTTGTGGAGCACATTGAGAAATGGAAAAAAACAGCCCTCAAGAATCCTTTTGTCAGGAAAGCTAATCACATTGTTACCATGATGAAATAATACAGCCCAAATCCCTGAAGAAAAGCTAAAATGTCTCATTACTACAGCTCTGTTTGGATCTTAGGGGAAACAGAAGGTATGAAGTCGTTAAAATGTTGCATTATTTTGGTGGGTAGGTGGTTCCTCAGGAAGATCTGTCCACAGCACATGTTAATTGGAAAACACTGATGTCTGTGAGTCACAGCACCTCTTGCCAACCTGTCCTGTGCTTACATTTCCTACTAAGCTGCCAAATCTGATTAAAACTTTTCTTGTGGTTGGGGCATTCCTGATCTTTCTATCAAGCTGATTTTTAGCATCTACTGAACATTAAATTCCCGGTATAGCCATTCCCTGTAGTGTTGTGGGCCACTAGCAAAGTGTCTTTCTCTCTCCACCCTCAGCCCCTGAAGCACTCACAACACCCAACCTTTTATAAAATTGGGTGTGAATTGAGCATCTTACAGCACCCAACCTTTTGTAAAACATGGTGTGAATTGAATTGAAAAATTACTGAAGAGGAACAGAAAGACACTATGAAGCTTTGTTGCCTTAGGAAATGAATCTGCAGTACCACAGCCAAGAGAACAGCTGTGAAACTACCCAAGAGAAGGATGGGAATGCAGTTAGGATATAAAGAGCATGATACATGCACTTTATTTGTTACCATAAACTCTGAAGTGAGAAATAATGAGTTTGATTCATGCTGGCTAATAAAAATATCTTGGTCAAACAAAGTTCAATGTACCTTTTAAAAGAACAGACTAAGCTTTACAGGTTTTCTAAACCTGAGCTGCTTGTCAGACCCATTCATGTGTCTACAGATATCTCAGCAGTTGTATTGTGAAACCTCCCATCTCTTGAAATGATTCTGTTCCCATCTTTTCACAGTGGGGTTTGGTAGAGTTTGTAAGACATGCAATGCATGGTAACATCAGTGTTCTATTACACTGCTGTTTTCAAAAGTTAAATCAATGTCAGCAGAAGTTCCTACAATTCAGTCTAGTCTTCATATATTAATATATTAAAGCTTCTATGAATAAGGTGTTTATCTAGTTGTGCATTGGCACAAACCCTCTGTACTGGGTACTTCCAGTGCCAGCAATAACCTAATTGTGTAACATACTCAAAGAAAGATAAAACAGATACAAATGCTAGAAAGGGAAACCAGACACAAAGGTGATATATTACATTTTCAATAGGAAATTGTATTAGTAGTTCTTCCAATATCTGTTTATATGCATGTTCATATTGCATATATTCATGCATGACGAAGAGTTATGCCGATACTGAATGCAGCATTTCTAAGGCATTTTTCAAAAAGAGGAAGCAGCCAAGAACAAAATGTTTCCTCCCATCCCCTTACTTTCTCCTGTCATTTAACTTATTATTTAGAGTGGAGGCAAAAATTTGGTAACTCTGGAGGGCATTGAGATTTGGGCTAACTTTGGGCTTCCATGCCACATGGCACCTCTTCTGCAAGGACCTTCTTTAACGTCTTATCACTTCTATTCCCTTTCCTTTTTAAAATCAGAGCCTCATGTTTCTTCACCAGCCCAAGAACCTTCATGAAATCTTTCATCAATTATGGATACACTCAAGCCTTCTACCTGCTGTAGAACCTCCATTCAGAAACCAGGCCATGCTCAGGGCTGGTAATGATGCCACAGCTCTGCAAACACCTCCAGGGAGGCATCCAGAAAAGCTGAGGATGCAGAGCAGACACTGATGTGAGGAATTCCTTTAACCTTAAGGACAAGTTCAGAGCCAGCCAGAGGTTGGACAAGGCACGAGCTGACCAGTGTGAGCCTGCCATGGGTGGTCATGGTCCAACACAGCCACGGGCTTAGAGAACACAGATAAGATTCTGCCCATCTTAATCACAGTATATTTGTAAAAGAGATACTTCAGTTGCTGTTAGCCTGAAACACCAAAACCATCCCCAGAGGGAAAATAATCTAAAGGAAAAAAGACTGCCTGCAATCACTGCAGCCATGAACATACAAAGAGACACAGTGAAAGAAGAGAAGAAAGCTGCTTATCAGTTACTGAAGGATATCTGAGATACCTGTTCTGTACTCTCCATTCTCCTGTTCCTATAAAGAATCTGTGGATTTGTATGGATAAATAAAGTCCATGTGTGTGCGTGTATGAAATCCTGGCCTCTATATCACACTATGGGCCATGAGAGGAACCAGGGAACCGACAAAGCCCCCTGGAATTTAAGACTTTTCTGCAGTCACCACATAAATATGCATTCCAAAATGTGTATGGATAAATTTAAATCAATTTTTATATATATATTCAAGTGTATTTATCCACACACATCTAAACAGACATAAAGAATATCCAAACAGTTACTTTATTTTAACAGGTCTAAAAACTCAATCCAGACTCATAAATAGCCCCTTTGGCATTCATTTGGTCAGTGGGCGAAGACAAAAACCACTTTGTTGCCATTCCACACTCTTAAGTTATCAATTTCAGTAACTCCTGTCATTAGAAAATAACTGGATCCCAGAGGTGGTAAATACAGATCTCAGAGATTATTGTATCTGCAATGGAATTCTCAAACTTCTCTCATGAGGAAAATCTCTCTTCTAAGGTTAGACACGTGTAAGAAACCCCTGTGTGGTCTGTCCAACCCCGTGCATTTTCAGCATGTAACACCGATAATTTCATATATCTGAGCAGCGAATCTTCACTAATGACTTACATTTATGACAGCAACTTCCTATGTGTAGAGGCTTTTATAAGCAAAATCAAGCTTCAACAGGTTTAAACAGTTAGTACTCTTCATCATTAAGGGGTTATAAGTGTTTTGATACAATAGTTACAGTTAATCACATATATTACTACCAATAAAGTCCCTTCGTTCTACAGATTTGGTCATAAGGACCAGGACTGAGACAGGGAAAAAACCACACAAATCAGAGTCTCACTGTGCAATCCTTACCACATCAGATTGCAGACAGAAGGGAAACTTTAAGATAACTTTAAAAAAATAATTATTTGGAGGGTGTAGTAGCATTCAAGTATTAATGCAGGAAGCTGAGGAAGTAAAGAGGGAAAGCAGATGAGTTGTTTCTCCATAACTGATGGCATCAGAAACACCATGTAACACACTTAATTGGCAATTAAGATTTTGACATTTACTGATTGAAGCTGCTGATGTTCATGTTACACCAATACAAAGTATAGGACTCTGTGGGAAGTAATCCCATAAAATTATGTTAGTGACTTAAATGATGGGCAGGATCATCAACTGCAGTTGCTGCATTGCTCATATTTACTAAAAGCATAAACAGAAGGCTGTCTAGTAATGGCACTGGCTGAGTATTAACGAGAGGTGATAATGGAGAAGGATCAGGTATCCTCCTCCTTTGCTCCCTTTCCATCAGGACACAGCGGGAAAGCTGGACAGAATCAGTCCAAGGCCCAGAGGCAGGACCTGTAACACTCTCCCCACCCTCCTCCTCCAGCGCTGAGCACTTTCTCTCTCCATTCACAACTCAGCCCAAGTGAAGCACCTACATTGTCAGCAATGTGAAGTTCACTTGAAAGAGTGAGAAATGCTGCTAAATGTGTCAGGAAACAACCAGATAAGGTAAGATGTATATTTCTGCAGTGCAAAGCACTCTAAAGTAAGCAGGCAGCTGATTGAGGTGGAACTTTCCTGAGGCACAGCACATTCAGCAAACTCTCCTCTTCCTTCCCAGAACTGCTTCTGCGAGAGAATAAACTGCCTCCTTCCAATGTGTGTGCAAAGCACAGCGCCCCAAAGGCCTGGGCACACTCAGGCAGAGTTATATTTAATAAATAAAATACATATTGCCCTAACTAGCATAAATAATATCAATATTTTGTATTGGGCGAAATTACTGGAGGGATCTGGATAGACTTGAGAGATGGGCTGGTTCCAATGGGATGGAGTTCAACAAGGCCAAGTGCAGGTCCTGCACTTTGGCCACCCCAACCCCCTGCAGCGCTCCAGGCTGGGCACAGAGTGGCTGGAGAGCAGCCAGGCAGNAGAGGTGACCTCAGCACCGTCTGGAAGTGCCTGAAGGGAAGTTGTGGCCAGGTGGGGGTTGGTCTCTTCTCCCAGGCACTCAGCAATAGGACAAGGGGGCACGGGCTCAAGCTCTGCCAGGGCAAATTGAAGTTGGAGATGAGAAAAAACTTCTTTGCAGAGAGAGTGCTCAGGCATTGGAATGGGCTGCCCAGAGAGGGGGTGGATTCCCCATCCCTGGAGGTTTTTAAAGTGAGCTTGGCCGTGGCACTGAGTGCCATGATGTGGTAAAGGGACTGGAGTTGGCCCAAGGGTTGGACTTGATGATCTGGGAGGTCTTTTCCAACCCAATCCATTCTATGATTCTAAACTTCGTTTAACTCACAAGGGCAGGGGGTACAACACATGTGCAATATTTGTAGCTGAATTGGCATTTGAGCCTCCACGCAGGATAGGCTGGAGGGGCCCCAGCAGGCAAAGCCAAAGTTCTTCCCTGCAGAGCCAAGCGCCCTGTGCTGCTCCCAGGGGAGGGACAAGCCACAGCACCCAACACACCTCATCAGCAGGCAGCACTCGGGGAACCTCCACTCTCAGCAGGCTGCTCTCCTTTGACAAGACAAAAGCCCCAAATTAAGCACTCAGAAAAAGAGGGTAAGAAATCCAACAATCTGTGAGCGTTTTCTTCAGCACCAAGTTGCTTTTCTGTTACCTAAACTCCTGCTGTATTTTTTTCTCTCAGGCAAACAAGCTTCAAAACAGCAAAAGAGAAAGATATAAATCTGGATTTGGATGAGAGAGAGTTATCACTGAAGAAAGGTGGTTCCAGACCTTCTGATGCTCCTATCTCTGAAAGCAAACAGGCGCAAACCCAGCCAAGCTAAGAAAAAGCTTTTCACAGAGTCTATTGCACAAGAGTCAAAGGAGAAAACAAGATCTTCCTAAAAGCACAAGGCTGGTACTTCTGCCCAGACCTGTTTGTCAAAGATTTTAGGTATTTCTCTGCCTCAAAATGATAGTCAGGGCAACTAAGGATGAAGCTGATGCCATGGAAAGACAGGGGATGGTTCTGAAAAAATTAAAAGAGAATGTCAAAAAAGAGGTCTAGACATAATAGTCATCACCTGTGATTTACACACCAATGAACCAGTTTTCTCAAAACTTGTTATGAAAAATTTTAACATTGTTTCTATTATAAAAAAACCCTCCAACATTAAAATATATTAATATTTAATATGTTTCTGCTGCCTGTTCTCTGAAGTAAAACCACTTACTGCACAGCCAGGAATACAGTTTGAGAACGGTAGATAATAGAAAAGGGACAGATGAAGAACCACCAGCAAGTCTTGGTCTCTTTATTTTTGTTGTTTTTTTTTGTTGTTGTTGTTGTTGTTGGTTTTTTGTTAGTTTGGTTGGGTTTTTTTGTTTTTAGTTTTTTATTTGGTTTTGTTTGTTTGTTGTTTTGGGTTTTTATTACAGCTCCATCCTACAAGCTTGTTCAACCATTGGTATCTTTCTTAAATCATTTGACCTTTGTGTGTGGCCAATATTTTCCAAAGTTCTGCACATGTGTAATCTTTGAATATGAAAATCACCGTACCAATGCAAGATATTATCCTTACTCAAATCTATGCTGAAGAATGAGACCAACTTGGAAATCAATCACTTCTGACTTCCAGGGTTAAAGTTAAATTAATTTTTCTAAGCAATCCATCTACAAAATGTATCAGTTTTAGGAAATTTGGATATTAAAAACAAGGAGAGAGTCATGACTTAGGAATTATCTAAACCAATTCAGTGTGTAAAGGAATAATTTGCTGCTGTCAGAAGCTAATGACATTTAATTCTTGTCTTGTTAAATCATCTGATGCCCCTTTCTTTTTTAGTTAAGCAAAGATAAATAATAAAAGCAATTTACAGCTAGAAGATGTTAGGGTTCTGCAGCTGTTCAATGTCTTCTGGGCAGATTAGATTCTGTAATGAGAAGTTACAAGCCTCATTTTATAAAAGCTGTTGCTGTCTTGGGAAAAACACCAGTGAATAAGATTAGAAAACCCTTTTCCTTCATGAACCTGTTACACTGGCAAGCTGATTACTTGGCATATGTTTGATACCTTCAGAGCTGGAAAACAGTAATTTGTTTCAATGATTTTTTCCCCCCATCACTCATAAAGTCAAAATGTCTTCTCTAATATTACCCTCCCTCTTATTCAGCCAATAAAAGCAGAGACAAATGCACGGGAGCAGAACTCACACCAACCAGCACTAACTTAACTTCCTTAAAAAAGGTTCTACTGAACTAACTATAACTAACATTAAATTACAACAACTCATCAACTGCCAGTTCCTTGTGGGACAAAAATAACATTCTAAGATTAGGAATGTATTGAGAAGAAACTTATTGGAAGATTCACAACCATATGTGAATCAATTTTTACCTTTATAGTAACTTAATAATATGTGCAACATTTCAAAACTGGGATGAAAGAAAATTCCCTATTTATCGATCTTATCAGCTAAACATTCATGTCAGGTAATTCCATTAACGAAGGAGTTGTAATTAGGTGCTGGGTAGGTAATTACCTGTTATGAAATCTACCTCCTCAGACAAATCTACTTCATTTGATCTTTATTTGAGGGACACCACGAGTTCAGGCTCTGCTGTGCTACAAACTCCCTTCCACTATCCAAACACCTTCTGTTTACCTTCACCTTATTTTACTGAAATTCTGAATACTTCCAAACAGCCCCTCGTGCCACCTCCACCGTGTATCCTCCTGAATGATGTTGGCTTTCTGTCTATTAGAGACATTTGTTTCCAGGAACACTGCAACACTCAGTGATTCAAGTGCCTGGAGCCACGGATAGGTGGGAAAAATAACACTATCTTGAACAAACATGAGAAAACTCCGACCTGTAATTATTTAACGAACTCAGTGAAAGTCGAACACAGTCAGTACTAACTGGTGGGAGCTGGATAATGATGAGGGGTTTGTGTTAACTCTTTGCAGCCTCCAAAAAAAAGCAGCTCTAATTTGAGGTGAACAAAAGTGAAATAAAAACAGGGCATCACATGGTCTGTATTATGTAAATAGGCAAATAATTTAAATAGTATGCTTAAAATCTGCTCTGTCAGGCAGAAAGGGACCTGGGGGGACTGAGGGACAGGAAGCTCAACAGGAGCCAAGAGTGTGCCCAGGTGGCCAAGAAGGCCAATGTGATCCTGGCCTGGATCAAAACTAGCGTGGCCAGCAGGCCCAGG
>VWZD01010421.1:1476151-1595771 GCA_013396695.1 Sakesphorus luctuosus | reverse complement strand
CAAGGGTTGGACTTGATGATCTCAGAGGTCTTTTCCAACCCAATCCATTCTATGATTCTGTGATTCTATCATGTGCCAGTGCTAAATTCTGCCTAATTCTGCTTCAGACTATTAAAGTCTACTTTTCTTAGTTCCACCTACAGCTTAAATGTGGTGTTTCTATTTGCTTTCTAAATGTGTGGAGAGCCCAGTTTTGAATTAGTGCTATGCCAGTGCTGTGACACACTCCAGAGTTGTTTTTATTTTAGTGCTGTAGGATACTGAGGTGCAGTCAGAAAAGCATCAGGGTGATGGGGATTATTCTTCTCTTACTCTTGATACTGATACATTTCCATTATATTATCTTGAAAATCACATTTTTCGTGCTTCATCCGATTTCTTCTCTCAAGGTCCATTCTTGCATTTCTCATACAAATGTTCAGTGTAAAGTATCACAAAAGTCACCAACCATTAAATGTTTAAGAAAAAAAAGATGTTTAGGTCCCTAAAGTGCAGTAAGACACAGGGAAGTTAAAAGCTGGCCCACTTTTGTACTTTGGAAAATCCCACCAGTGACAAAAAGGACTAAATATAAATATGGAAGAATGAAAAATATCATTTACTGTTTGTGGGCCACACCTTCCATGAATACTGGAATCTGCTCATTGTCCTTACATGAAAACTGAAAAATGTTTATTCTGGAGTGAGAAGGTGTATGTGACATTCCCCTTTATATGAAAAGATTTAGCCAAAACCATTCTGAGTGGCAGATTGCAATATTACAGCTACCAGACCATTAATTATTTTACCAGTGCTGTGTATTGCCATAATTAATGGCACTCAGGAAGAGCAATATAGGAAATTAAAAAGACAAAATTTCCTTTTAATGAAAAGAAATTACAGATATGAAAGGCTACTATATGGAAAAGGGATTCTTGCTCTGGAACGCTAAAAATACCTGTAACCTGATTAAAAGGAATTGGAAGCACAAAACTAGATCTGTTAAAAAGGTAAGAAATCTTTTCATTATAAAGTTGCCAGAAGTGAAGAAATAGAGACACATATTCTTCATGTTGTTCTACAACAAATGGGCTCCATTCTGTGCCTTTTTGGAGGGCAAAATCCCCACTGAAAATCAAAGAGGCTCCGGAATGGCTTCAATGCTCCATCCTCCACTTCAGCACAAGCCGGGTCTTTAAAATAATGGCACTTTCTCTCATCTGTTCAATCTTAAAGCACTTTATAACTACAGCTCAGAAAGACACGGACAGAGAGAAATTAAAGCAACTGAAGCTGAAATGTGCTGCTTAGGAATCCAAAGTTTGTTTACACCATTAGAAGGCACTCAAATATATATCCCCGTAAATGACAAGGTCCCAGCAGCAAATTAACAGGAACAATTTTCCCATCTCAGGAGCTGTCAAGATGGGCTCTGTTAGCCAATTTATCTTACTCTAGCACATCTCTGGTGCTTGTCAATCAATATGTGAAACATTTGGTGTTGATTGCCATTTTTCTATCCACTTCCTTTTGCCTCTCGTACCAGGCAATTTACTGCAAGTCAATCAAGGTTGAAGCAGACCTTGTTTAAATAAAACACTGTTGAGTTCTTTTCACACCAACAATTTCAAAAACAGAATGAGCTGTAGCTCTTCACATTTACATTTATACTACTTTTTCTGGTTTTCCCCAAATGCCATGCCCAAGCTATAAGTCATAACTAAACTCGGTGTGAGGCTTATGGAGAAGGCAGTCAGGGAAGATGAACTGAATACAACTGTCTATGTTTGGCTGTCAAAAATTCAGGCTATCAATGCAGACAGAGAACATTAAAAAGTACTTAAGATATCTGGGATTGTTTCTTTTTCACCCTTCAAGTCTGCTACCCACACCATCAAAGCAACTTGTCTGAATGTTTTAACTCCAGATAATTATTTCACATGTGCATTTACACTGCAATTTGGAGGTAAGAGGTGGCTCAACTGCTGTATTTACAATTGCATGTCACAAAGAAACGCATGAAGAAAATCAGTTCTCCCAACCTAAAACTTGCTCTCATGTTTAACACACTGACATCTTCCCTCTCACATCCAGATGAAACAATTGCAGGTCACTTCACATCTGATTTTGGCATCACCTGGAAGCAATGAGGCTGAGAAATAGGGAGGAACAACATCCCTTGCAATACATAATATTAAAGCTACACAGTTGATACACTGTTCTAGTACATAACATTTAACAAATGAAATTTTAAAAACTTTTACTTTGCTTCTGCACAGTAAAACTCAGTTTTACATGCAGTGCCAACTACACTTTTCACTGTGCACTGTTACTGCAGGTAACCCTTCTCAGACAGGCCCCAGCTCAAGGATCTTCCTTCACTCTGCTGCAAGTAATAGGAAAAAACTCCACATATTATTTGAGAGTGAGGTGTATATTACATACATGAGTATTATATGAACACATACAAATATAAATACACACACAAGTATATATGTATGTATATGGTGTCCTAACCCTAACGAGATCTTTATTTTCAGAAAACAATTCTCACTACTCATGAGAAGGAAAACATTTGTTTGACTTGATATTGATGTCACTAAACCAAAAAAGCAACGAACAAGCAAACTAAAGGTATTAAAAAGTGTGCCCTGCAAGTCAAAACCAGTTAGCCCAGTTCCTAACAGGACATAAGGATCTCTTCAGTAATAACAGCCCACAGTAAAAACTATCATAAAGGCAGTATAATAATTCCAGATTCCTAGTTTAGGTTTAACTAACAACAAAAGATAATGTGTGAATTTCTTTCCTAGTCTTCCAAAAGATGCCTCCTACACTAAAGCATGAAGAGTCACACTTATATAACATTTATTTTATCATTTTCAATGATAGGAGAACACACATATTAAGAAATTTGCCATTCATTCCACCTCAACTACGTAAAACTTGCCTGAAGAAAAAAAAAAGCCACTTTAATTTTGAGAAAGTTCTGGGTTTATTCAAATCTAAATTTTGCCACTGGCCAAGGCATGCATGGGACTTTTACAGTCCTCTCAGTTATGTGGGTGCTAACTCAGAGCTTGCAGAAAGCTTCTGTCTGGAATCCAGCTGGGCTCTGTCAATTTAATAGAAAAGCATTTCCTCCAAAATAAAAGCAAACACAACAAACAAAACCTCTTACACCTGCTCATAGCAAAGATTATCTTTGCATCAGTACCATTTCTCCCCAAGAGCTGCACCAAAGTCCTGGGATGTGCTTTCTGATTCTGAACGTAAAGGGCAACGGGAAATGTTTCTGCCACAGAAAGAAGCGAGAGGTGATGGGGAAGTTGTTTAACAGCTGGATGCCCTAAAGAAGCAGCTGGCTGAGGTCAGAGTGGTTTGCAGCTGTACCATCTCTGCCCACCTCCAACTCCATGGCCTCTGTCCCCCAGTTCCTCTCAGACTTTCCATTGGGGCCGTACGGAGGCTGAACACAACATTTGAGGGACTTTAGGAGAATGCAGATGGAAGTTAATAAGACAGAGAGGATCACCAGAGAAGGCAGTGAACACAGCCTGGCACATCATCTGCCAGGAGTTTGCACAGAGTTAGTTACAGTTCTCTCCCAAATGTTGATCTCACATTTCCCTATCCTTACCTTTAGCCAAAAGTCCAGGATTTCTATCTGTTCCTTATCTCCTTTTTCCCCTTCAACACCAGATTGTTTAAAACCTTAATTTTAACATGAACCTCCAATTTGAGCTGCTGAGAGAACTTCACTTTCCTGTCTTCTCTACAGCTCCAGGGACTAATTGAGAAGATTCTCTGAAGGCTCGAGGTCTAAATGCTCAAGGAAAATATAAAAACCTGCTTAAAATCATTTCTACAAAGAATGACGACAGAACTAGGAACAACCAGATCTTCCTGCCACAGGAGGCATTTACATCACAAACACTACATGTGACCATGTGTTGGAAAAAGCAGTATCAGTGCAGCAAATCTGAATGATTTCTGTTATTGCAGTACATAGAAATCTAAGAGAGAGGTAAGGAGCTTGTTTTCACTACAAATCACAGAAATAAAAGAAGCCTTGATATAAAAATATTATAATCTAAGCAGGGGTCAAGTTCCTTCTGTCTTTGCCAACTTCTGAAGAGACAGAATTTGTTAAGTATATAAGACTGAAAAAGTGCTTTTCTCAGCTATTGTGGGAATCACCTTAAAGTGGTTTGAGGACTAAATGGAGGAGATATGTAAGAAAGAGTCAAAGACAATTTTCAAAGATGCCGTTTTACCTACACTTAGTGAAATGAAACCCAGAAAATGCACCCTCCTCTTTTCTCACAAGTCACGACCCCATCAAAAACTGATCCACCAAACGGTTCCAGCAGGTCGGTTAATAGAAATAATACATCACAATCCAGCCCATTTGGGGCTTTTGTTCTTAAACACTTCAGTAAATGGGCCTGTTTTTTAACTCCAACAGATAATTATGAAGCGCAATAAAAAATTCAAATTATGTTAATAGGCCAGAGAACAACGGCTGTTTCTGAAATCACTGGCAATTACTAGACATAATGGTTCTCAATTAAGCTGGAGGGTATTTTCAATCGTTCATAATTCACCATTTTAAAAGTATCATAAAAATATATCAATGTGAGCTGTTAATAAAACTTTCAGACCAACAATGTAGCTGTGTCACAAAAAAAGCAACACCTATTTAATTTTGACAGTGTTTTTTCCCCTCGTAAATGGTATGTGAAGATATTATGAGTGAAGGGAAGGTGAGGACATGGGATTTGGGTCTCACGGTGCTCCTGTGTGGAAGAAGAGCTACATTCCTTCCCTAAGCAACTTCAGCTTCCCTTGGGAATACACTCAGCAATCAGACATGTGGTTACCAACTCTATTCTTAGCCTTTGCAGCTCACTATATAAACTTGAATGCATATGTGGATGTGCAGCAGGGGACTCGCTGCTTGGCCACTTTCAGGTTGGTACTTCAGATATTTTTCAAGGGAATAAAATAGACCAAAATGAGAAAAAAAAAGTAAGGCTTAAAATAAGAAATCATAAGGATCATTGCATGAGAAAGCCTAAGCATCATCTTTCAGTTATGAGCTTGATGAACAGTAGATTTCCACCAAGTTGAGTGAAACAAACACCTTTAATAAATGAAGCCATTAAGGATAATCAATAGGCAATAATTACTATCCACACTTGCACTAGAACTAGCACTTATCCACCACATATTTAACCTTGCATTAGGAAAATAGCACAGTTGGCAATTGCTAAATTCTCATTGTAACTTTGCTACATGTGATTAATGATCAGTTTACTGGAGACATGCTTGAACTGCCTGGGTAAATGTATTTAAACACATGTGTGCATGTGGTTTATTTATTTATTTCCAAATCTGCCACACCTTCAATCCTTTTCTCTGATCCAGCCTCTTCAACTTTCCTCCTGCCAAGAAGATAAACTTTTTTGATTTGAATTCAAATCCATTTGCACCTATATTCCTGAGGAAATCACTCAAGAAAATTCCAACTGTAGAAATTAATATTTTCATCTTTAAACAGCACCTCA
Source organism: Sakesphorus luctuosus (assembly GCA_013396695.1). Taxonomy (NCBI): domain Eukaryota; kingdom Metazoa; phylum Chordata; class Aves; order Passeriformes; family Thamnophilidae; genus Sakesphorus; species Sakesphorus luctuosus. The sequence continues at coordinate 1,590,222 of VWZD01010421.1, read as the reverse complement.
GAGTTTTGAGCACAACACTGTGTTCCATCAGTGCAAACCAGCCATTCATCACCCAGCCCTCGGGATCTGTTGAGAGCCTTTATTGCTTTGGCCTCATTAAAATGGTGCAAACCATGAGCTGACATAAACCTGTCTCTCTAAATATTCTCTCCATTCATTTTTTAATAGTTCCACACAAAGGGAAAGGTTAAAGCCAATTAAAAGAGATACAAATACCACTGTTATTGCCCCGGCAAACTGTTAGTTATTGGTTTTGGCCATTTCAATTTAAAAAAAACATTACTTTAAATTCTGAATGAATTAGTAATTACACTGTTGATTGACTTGCTTTGTTTTCTGTTTTGCTCTGGGATGTGGTGTGTTGGTCTTTTTTTTTTATTCCCTTTGCTTTTCCACTGCTTTGGTTTAGTCTCAAACTTAAAACTAAAGTAAATCTGAAGTGTTACAGCTGGACAAGAGTATCTACATAAGGACTAAATTGTAATTCTAACTCCATTGCAAATGGGACAGAAATATCTGAATTCATTCCTATGCAGAAAACACTTGTTCTTCTATCTCATTAAGATCATCACACAATATCAACAGATGCTTAAAAGCCTCTAGTGCTGAAGGAACTGTTGAGAAAATTGAAACAGAAGTACTTATGAATGATAATCTAATGATGCTGCAAAGATTTTGCTTTCCTACACTACATCTGACAAAACACACATCCCAACACGCTCCCCACCAAAAGCCAAACTCAGTTATTAAACAAATACCAATTGGATGGTACTTTGTACTGTTCAGCATGTGGGCAGCAGTCATCATTTTACTTCAGGAAAATAAAACTAAATTCCAAAGGCCGTGGTTGAAGTCTCCCCGAATTCCCCACGACCTCAGTGGCTGCCCAGAGCTGGGAACAGAATATCCCCATTAACGTTCTAATCACAGCAAACAAGCATCTGGCTGTCATTTAAAATACAGCTTTTCTCCACTGATAATAAGAAGCGTTTTCTGCTAATTTCTGTTATCTGTAAATCTCTCTTGGCATTCCAGCTCTGCACTTAATGTGCTGTACACGTTCCACTTTATGCACAATGAACACTGCCATCAAATGTCAGCATGTCTCCTTGTTATCTTAAAGATAGGCAGGGATTCACTCCATAAAACATCTAAAGAATAAGGAGATAAGGAAGGAGGAGATATTTAGTTATTATGCCCCAGATATGTAACATAAACACATGTATATATGTGTATTTTGCATTTACATTTGGGAAATAATCATAACCTTTTGCAAAAAAAAAGAAAAAAGGCACTACTAATTCTTGGCTTGCTCTCTTAGTTTAACTGCAGAGTGGGAGCTGGAGTCAAGTTTAGATCAGTTGTTTGTGTATTATCACATGTCCAAACGAGCAGAGCACCCCAGCTCACGGGACCTGCTCATTTCCAGGCACCGCCCTGTGCTCTCTGCTCACCCACCTTCTGAGGAGCAAACACCTGCCATGCTTTGGTTTTCATACAGCCTGTTCTGTGACACCACCAGAAAACTCATCTGCAAGTGACCCTTGAAAAAACACCAGCACAGTGCACAGGCAAGAAGCAGCAGCCTTGAAAAATTAAAGTGGTGTCACAGATTTCCCTCCTTGATTTACTGGTGGAAATCACAAGAAACCCAGTTGAGTTCACTAATACAAAGTCAATACAAGGAATGTGGGAACTTTCTGGATAGAAACAGCAATAGATGAGTTATTCTATTCGTGAATAGTCAGCAAGGGCATGGTTTGCTGACATAAGATCATAACTGAAACTTTGTAAGAGAGTAAAACAATGGCCTATGGTTAAGTGAAAAATGATCAATGCTAAGGTACGTGACTAGAAGAAGATATAGAGAAACAATGTAGTAAATAAGTGAAAATATAAAGATATATACGCAAAAGTAACGCAAGAGTAACGCAAATAGTAAGGACCCATCCGAGTGTGGATTGAGGCTGGTGAGAATCGTAGGAACAATGCATTAACCAATTATTAATTTGCGAAACGCGTGTTCAGTAGAAAATAGAGCATAAACCAAAACTTGTATACATAATAAAGTTAGACTTCTTAATCATCATATTAGTGTGTAGAGTACCCATCATTCTCGCAAACCAGAGGCTTATAATTATTTCTAAGTCCCAGCTTGTGGTGCTGTTCTCACGACCAAGAATAACTTTAACAAAGGAATATCACAATCCTACCACAGGTTTCAAACTTTAAAATGGACAAAATATTTCATCTGCATCAAAAATAGCAATATATTTGTTAAATGAAAGAAAAAATTTAAAAATCTGTCTTGATCTTAAATTGAGTGCCTATCTTTTCAATTTTTATTAAACTTTGTTTCTTGTTCTCCCCCTCATTTAGATGCTTGCAAAATAAATATAATTATACCCAACTTTAATAACTTTGGTACCCTGAGCTGCAGGTGCTGCTATGCTGTATCTATTACCATATTTTAAACCCTTTTAAGAAGATTGCATTAATTTCTATGATAATTTAGAGCCCATAATGCATTCCAAGATGTGAATAGATGTTAATCACCACGGAATGATTTGCCTGTATACTAACGAAGTCGTGCTCTAACCAGTAAGTACTAACTTTTAAAATTCAATATTGCCACTGAAAGACTTGATTAAGATTTTGTTAGAGTAACGATAGCTCTGCCATAGGTTTGAAAACCCCAATGTAATTAACAGCTACGTCAGCATCTCCATCCCTCCCATCTATAGAAATCACTAGGACAGAAAATGTTGATAGTATCCAGCTCATTCTTTGCCCAGTGTTATTAAAACTTCCCCATCCTTATTTATCCACTGCCACAGATCTAATAGAGCAGCCAGCTCAAAGACAGCAGGATGAAAGGAATCTTCATTATTACAATGATAGTTTGGTTAATGTGACAGGTACATCACTGAGGGGAAAAGCTGACACACAGTGACTGAGAACTATTCTCATTAAAATATTTAGAATGAAAACACTGGGCAAGAGTTAGAATGTTAACATTGTAATGATAACATTTGCCTCTATGATTTAAGTCAAACCTCCGTTCGTTCCATCAATTCGAAAAATCTCTAACAAGAGCAAAATTCGAATTTAAATATCTATACAAAGAAGTGAAAAATGGCAATATTTTCCTGGAACAAGCCCATTCACAGCTTTTCCCCTATCCAAAGGTAATGAAGGAATGCCTTTCTTCATTAGCCTGCTAATTGTTGCTTCTCAACAGTTACGAAACCCAGGATGCACCACAGGTGGTCCATGGCTTTGTCTCTAATAACACCATGACCCAAAAGGAGGAACACTCCAATGGACTGGACTAGTTCATTGTCCCAGGGCATGAGCAGCTCACCAGGGAGCCTCTTCCAGGTTTGGCCCGCTAAGGACAGCAGGTACAGGGACAACAACACTGTCATTGTGCCCCCTCAGGTCCCCAGTGAGCCAAACAACAGCATCAAGTTGTCATTTCAAACTTTCCGTTGGTTAAAATTTTATGGTTGAGTTCTTACAAGGGAAAATCACCGTTTTAGTATTTTTTTTTTTTGTCTGTAGACTGTAGCAATGCACTCTAAATATATGGCTTGAAGAATGTCATGCCAGAAATAGGCTGAAAAAGAAAAACAGCCATCCTCTGAGAATGCTTTAACAACTGATGTTTTTAGTGTGGTTTGAATGTACTTAATGTAAAACTGCAAAGTCACTGTCTTCTTCCCAGAAGCCTCCTGCCAGGCCAGGGGGCTGGAACACAGATAGTGACTTCCTGTTATCTGGAACTCTCTCCCATTCAATGTAAATCCCCTTACTCTTACTGGCTTGAAGCCAGACTTCCCCCTTGTCCCTTACTGGATCATTTGAATCCCTCCAAGTCCTTTATAAACCTGTCCCCCTGAATAAACTGCCTCTTTGTTCCTGCCCTGACCTGTGCCTCCTGTGTGTCCTTTCAGGGGGGCTCTCAGGGAGCACATGGTTGGGCTTAACATTGAGCACACACTTCTCCTGGGTTAATGGACTGAGAATCCTAAACCAGGCAGAAGCACCATATCGTTGCAGATTCCTTCAGCACACAGCATCAACGAGGCTACAAGAACCACACCACCATAGTAGACAACAAATAGGTTCAGGTGAGCAGCTGAAAGCCCTTTGGCATTGTGGTAATTCCAACTGTTGCTGCCTCTGCTGACAATGAACCCACATACAGAGGTTTGACTGGAGCTGTGATTCAGCAGCGTGGGGAGGATTCACCTTCTGACTTCTCATTACAATTAGAATTTTCCCCCCAAAGTCTAGTCTAACTTTTTTGAGAGATTTTAATACTACCAATCACTTCAGTTACATGCTCTAAAGTGGGTTTCAGTTTCTGGGGTCCCCTAGGATGGTGTCACCATAATCCCTGAAACACACTGTGATGTGCTGGAAGAAAATCAGTTCTCATGGGAAACATGAGTCAAAAAAACCCAACAAAACAACAAAAAACAAAAACAAACCAACAAAAAAAAACCCCCAAACAAACAAACAACCAAACCAAACCAAAAAATCATTGAGGGGACTTCTCCATCAACTTTTGCTATGATCACTTCAAAAACTTTGCACTCTTCCTGGCATCATGCTTGACACTGTTGAACACTTTCAAATTCTGCTGCCTTCAACAGAAGTTCATTTTGCCTTCCCAAAATGTGTCAAAAGGTAGCAGAGAACAGCTAAGACAGCTTAAAAGGTCCCAAATCCTCTGAAACTCAGAAATGTAGCATTAGCATTCCAGATCCAATCCCAATTTGGAAAGCTACATTGAAGGAAAGATACATTGTTTACTCTTTTCCTTTTGAACAGTTCCCTTTACAAGATTAGTATCTAATTGAGAAATTAAGTATTTAAATCTGGTTTACTTTTATTTTTAAAGAACAATCTGGGATTATTTCATGCTTGTGGATTTTTCTAGCAGCAGTCAATGCCATTTGAGCAGTGACAGGATTTAAACTGCCACCAATACAAATTAAATCATTAACTGCTGCATGTCAAAAAAAAAATCAGAATTGTGAATTTAAGCCTCAAGAGACAAGCAGAGGAAGAACTAATTCTCACACGTTTTATATAAATAATCACTTAAATCTGTACTTGTTAAGTACAAAATATGTGTCAGTGTAACAAAGTATCTGGTTGGTAGAAATGTGATTATTGCCTTCCTCACAGAAAGTGAAGAAATTATTTTAAAAATAAAAAAGTAGTATGAAACAAAGCAACTTCTTGAGGAATGAAACAACTAAACAAGGAAAAGAAAATTAGAATGGCTTCAGCATCTTATACCCAGAAGTCCCACAGAATTTTAGTAATAAGAACGAAGTTTGAAATTGTGAATAAAGATCTAAGCAAGGGGCTCACTAGAGAAGCCTCAGGAGGAAGAAGATGCAGGGAGTGCATGTCCTGTCACTGCAGCTCAGACACTCTGCGGTTCCTCCTTCTCCAGCTCTCAACAACCCCAATATCACAGAATTTACAGACTCACAGACTACTCTGAGTTGGAAGGTGTTATAAACGATCACCCAAATAACCAATCATTTGGTATAAAGGGTAGTTTAATTTTATAAATAATGAAAGCTATAGAGCAAACAGCGCTGGGTGCACTGGGAGTCTCCGCTCCATCAGTGACACACATCTGAGCTCGCGGGCTCCTTTTTTATACAGTCAAAGCAGGTTTGTTTTTAACCAGTTCCAATAAATGATTTTCTTTTTTTCCTCCATTTTGAGATCCTTTCATCTGATTCTTCCTGTTGCTTCTCCATGATCATGGGGGCTGGGTTCTTCTTTGGTGTGATTCTTAACTTAAAATTTAACTAGAGACAATCTTGTTAGTTAAGCCTTATTTGTTGTTTTGAGGTGTTTCTTCCTTATCTTGACTGGGTTTACTTCTCCACTGTGTTTAGGTGTTCTCAGATTATCTTTGGTCTGCGCTGTATTTATTTTACTTCAAAAGGCTGCTTGGTTATTAACTTTAGTTCTTTTCTTTTTCTACTTTTTATACATTATTTGATAAGCTCATAGACATTCTGTTGCTAAATCTTTACTGCATCAAGCGACACATGATGTTTTGTTATGTTTTTGACACAAACTAGTTTATATTTATCACAAAGGGATCCCCAAGGATCATCGAGTCCAACTCTCAAGTCAATGGCCCACACAGGGGATTGAACCCATGACCTTGACATTATTACAACCAAGTTTTAACCAACTGAGTTGATCTCAGGGTCCTCCTGTGGCTGCAAGGAACTCAGGACCCCCATGGAAGGACATCTCTGGGCTTCTGTCCCCATTTTCCTGGGTCAGGAACCATCCCTTCCTCGCCACAGCCAGATTCCCAGTGTGAGCCCCTGGAGGGGTGGGACAGGACCAAGCAGCCCTGGCTCAGGGGGGAGGTGATGACAGAGAACAAGGGGTTCCCTCTTTGGTGGCCACAGCCCCTCCAGGTGACAGCCCTTGCTTTATCCACACTTATGGAGCTTCCCTTGGGCTGAAGGATGCAAAGGGTGCAGGGAAAGACTTGCAAACCACAGCAGTGAAGGTGGAAAGGACAGAACAAAAGCGTAGAGTTGTAAACTGAGTTAAATTCCGTGACCTTCTGCTCTAATAGAGCTCAGACATTCTAACAGCACAGCACTACAACAAGTGTTTTGAAATCAACATCATAAAAACCCTGCACAAGACTTGGGATTTCACTTGCTGCAAGTCTATCAACCAAACTCAATGCACAGAAGTGAAATGAAGATGAAAATCACTCCTACCCATGTACTGGGGTAGGGGAGAGAAAACCAGGAGGGGTGAATATATCTATCTCGCTATAGAAAAAGGATTCCTGTTCCACTTGGTAAGAAATCTTTTCTCCACAAATTAGTATCTTACACAGCTGGAAAAACCAGAAGGGCATAAAGTGTTAGAGATGTCCCTGAGAGCTCTGGGGTCTCCAAAGAACCAAGAGGCCACACTAAATTAACACCATTTAGAGACACTGAGGAGAGGGGCAGGTAACAGAAGTGTCTGTAATAACTCAGGGCACACAGGGACTCTTCCATTTTGGCTCACAATTTGTCCTTCCTCATATCAGGGTCCTACATGGGTAGCTCAAAGAACAAGACAACCAATGAACTGCAAAGTCAAATGATTAAAAATAGCAACAGTTGAATAAGGATGATTTGTTTGGGGGGAATGTAATATGAGTGATGATAAATTTATAAGGACTACACAGCCTGGCATTTAGAAAATGTTGAGCCCTTTAATGTATTTCAGGGTTTAAAAAAAATAATCACAGTAGTTAGAATCCATGACCCCCTTCTTTTACAAATATTTTCTTTTAATTGTAAAATTGAAGAGGAATTTTCTACTGTATAATTTGTGATGCCAGTCAACCCACAAAAACATAAGCTAGAGTTTGGAAGAATTTCCTCATTTATAGCATCACATTACAATATATGTACGTTATTGATTTTTTATTACTTATTTCTTACACTGAAAAAGGGCAAATGCTTTATTACAAGACAATTACTGCAGCTACCACTTCAGCCTGTCCTGCTGTACAGTTGTCTGGTGTATCTTACAAGATGAAGATTTTTTTTTTAATATTTTTAACTTGAACTGCACAACAGATGCAGTTAAAAAAGGAAAAGGTATTCCCAGACTCCAAGAATTATTAAAAAATGAAGAGTTAAAAATCACTGTCTAGAACTCCCTGAAGGGAAGTTCTGGCCAGGTGGGGGTTGGTCTCTTCTCCCAGGCACTCAGCAATAGGACAAGGGGGCACGGGGGGCTCAAGCTCTGCCAGGGGAAATTGAAGTTGGAGATGAGAAAGAAATTCTTTGCAGAGAGAGTGCTCAGGCATTGGAATGGGCTGCCCAGAGAGGGGGTGGATTCACCATCCCTGGAGGTTTTTAAGGTGAGCTTGGCCGTGGCACTGAGTGCCATGATCTGGTAAAAGGGACTGGAGTTGGCCCAAGGGTTGGACTTGATGATCTCAGAGGTCTTTTCCAACCCAATCGATTCTATGATTCTATGATAAAAGTTGAAAGCTTAAGACTTTTTTAAAATAAAAATCAGTGGTGATGTACAGAACATGCCACCCAACACCTGATCCCCATTATTCTTTAAGACATCTCACTCCCTTTTTAAGTAACTTTTTTTTAGTCAAGTTCCTTCTTCAACTCGATTTCCTAAAACCTCTTTCCCGATTCAGGCTGTGCCACCTGACAAACGGCTCCAATATCCTTTTCCTCCCTTCAATGGCCATGCATATTTTGCCAGGAACAGGAAAAGTCGGAATGCAATCGCATTTGTGCTGATGCTAAATGTTAATAGATTTGCCTAAATGTCTGCTAATGGCACCCCTAGAATTAGCTCGACTAGTAGTGCATGGCTAATGCTTTGTTTTTGTTGTTGCTGCCTTAGCTGTTTTCTCCTTTTCCCCCCTCAGTAAGACAAAGAACGGCATTTCAGTGCGATGTTTCTGTCCATGTGCAGCCCGGGCGGCACTAACACTGCGTGGCACTGACACAGCAGCGCTGGGATTATAAATCCCCACATTCCGCTGCTGCCTTCAATTAAACATGAAAAGTTTAATGTTTCTGTAAATTAAACATGAAGCCTTGGCTTTGCCAGCCAAAATATGTCCTTCTATCACCTTTTCCAATTCCTCCAGGTCGCTTCTTTTCTCCGCTCTGTGCAGGCAGAGGATGATGCTTTTCTTGGGGTGCACCTTCAGAAGGTTGGGGGAGAACAAAGCCTTGGAAAACATTCTATACAGCCCAAAACATTTAATAAATATGCATTACCCTCCCAGAGCTCCAATTTGCACAGGATCACAAAGCCACTTAACAAATGTAAAAGATTGTTCAAATAAACAGTTCTAAGTGGCTTAATTGAACAATCTTGTTTTTAAAACTAAATAATCTGTGAAAATCAGATAACGTTGTGTTCTGAAAAAAATCCGATTTACCAATTTGTGTTTCAGTTGCTGTACAAGTGCATCATGTTATCCAAGCCTTCTACCTTTTCAAAATATATGTAGAAATACCTTGGAAGGCAACACCTTCCTTTCTTAGAAAGGACTGCTAATTTCTAGTTTTCACTTGACTGAGCTACCATGAAATATTTTACTTTTATTTTTATATTTCCTATGCAGGACAGATACTTAGTCCTTCTATTTCTTCACATAAAAAGAGCTTCATTCTGACTTCAGGTTGCAGACAGTGACCACAGATAGAGCATTTACTACTCATTCAAAACATAAACTGAAGACAAAAAAAAAGCCAATATTGGCTCCAGGTCCAAGAAACTTTCAAATCTTTAATTAGAAATTCCTGAGTCGAACTATGATAATATCAAGGAAAAAACCCAAACCAAACCTACAAATCTTTTCATCTATGCCAACGAAAACACACGGCTGTAAAGGGTATGAAAAACAGGAATCAAGTCTCTGATTATATTACCTTTCAGAAAATTTGTTAGCATGTTATTAGCAAAATGTTTATTTGTTAATTATAGTTTTAATTAAGATACAACAATAAATTATCTTTGCCACATTTCTGCAGCTATTTACCACCCCTGAGAGTTAGATATCTCATTTTATATCTGGTAAAGCTGCCTGGAGTAAATTAAAGTGTGATGGTTGCACTTTGCTCACCCCAAATCCTTCTGAAATTTGGAAGGAGGAACATGGTGTTCCTGCAGATGCCTCTGCAAACCCCCTCTGCATAAACATACCCACCACCATGATTCAAAAGAATGCCTCAAACCTGGTTTTCAAGAAGGAAACAGATTTTTTTTTAATTTTTTCCAATTACAATACTCAGGGAAAAAAAAAATATCTCTGCAGTCCACACACTGCCATGATGTGGCGAGTAAGGGATGCCAGAATCAAAAGCAGTGGTTTTCCTCCCTGAAAGCAAGAGCTTGACATGGCCTTTGAAGACAATTATACGTTCAATTTTATCTTTCAGTTCCAAGTACACAGACAAAGCACAGCTTTGATTAGAGTTCCTGCTCAAAATGTCACTGAGCTACTTCCACAACAAGGGTTTCCTCTTCACCCCAAATCCAAACCAGAGGAGTTCGGTCACCCCTTAAGCTACTTCAGTTGAAAAGGAATGATGAGTTAGTTTCAGAGGTATTGCACTGAGAGACTAACTGGGAAAATGAGCTTTATCCATGCATTTATTTATTTTTAATTCTGTCTGCCCCCAATATTAATTGCAAAGCAAAGCGAGTCACATGGACACCTTTCAATTTCCCATCTACATGTGCCACCTTCTTTTCCAAGAGTCAGAAAGCACCAAAGCAAACCTAAACCATGAATATCTGAAAGGCAATTGTTGGTTGGATGATGAAAGCTCTGAGTCAATTCAAAGTCAAACACACAAGCCAAGCGACCTTGGACAGTGACAGTGAAGTCCTCGGGACTGTCACAGCCCCCGGTACTGAGCAGGGCTGACCCTGCTGAGCATCTGAGATCTGACGGGATGGGATGGCAGAGAGGCTTGAACTGCCAGGGGACGGTCCCACTGAGACTGGAACTCAGGTCCTTGGGATTCAGAGACCGGAGTGCTCTCCATTACACCACGGGACCGCCCCATGTCCCCAGTATTAATTGAAAAGCAAAGCGAGTCACATGTGCCACCTTTTGATATCCCATCTACATGTGCCACCTTTTGATATCCCATCTACATGTGCCACCTTTTGATATCCCATCTACATGTGCCACCTTTTGATATCCCATCTACATGTGCCACCTTCTTCTCCAAGAGTCAGAAAAGACCAAGGCAAACCTAAACCATGAATATCTGAAAGGCAATTATTGGTTGGATGATGAAAGCTCTGAGTCAATTCAAAGTCAAACACACAAGACCTGGTTTCTGTGGGTCAAAGACACAGCAATAAATATAACTAGGCTACAACAATTGCTTTGTTTTGGTTTTGTTTTCATATTATTTGTGCTTTTCTCAATCCTTAAAAATTATCTGGACTTTTACAGTCAAAAAGTAACAAGGCCAAGACATATTTGCCAGAAAAGTTGAAAACAGAAACATGTTATATAAACAAACCAACAATTGCTCGTTTCACACCACTGAGGAGTTCTCTGCTCTGCTGACATAGCAGAACTGGCTCATGCTGTGCAGCAGAACTCCTAAAAACCACTAAATGATACATGTGTGCAAAGGAAAAATAAGCTATTTAGGCTGTATTTAATTAGTATTTTCACACAATTACTGACAAATGTTAGTTAATACCAGATAGAAGTACTGATTTAGTTCTTTAGTAGCAGCTCTTGGAAATACATGAGAATAAAGGAATTGTAAAGTGTTAGTCAAAACTATAAAGTTCATCTAACAAGATTTTGTCATTTTCCAACAAACTCTACCCAGAAAGAAAAATTGCTGTTCGTCTCCCATTTAAAAAAGAAAACTGGGTTTCCTTCTCTTCAGCCCAAGAATTGCAGTAGAATGGGACTTTAGTTTAAAAGGCACTGGAGCTGTTTCCATTCTTCTGCTTTCAAAGGTCTTTCTAGTGCTGCTATTTCTGTATCCCTTGGCACACATCACATCCTTTGCTGCCTTAGTTTGGTATAAAAAGGAACAAGCCCAGGTCAAGGGTGCAAACCCACCCCATGGCAGAGGGAAGGGAAGACCTGACCAGTCATGTCCTTCTGCTGTTGCATTGCTTATTAACTTCTTAATTTCTCCTAATACCAGTTTGGTATTAACTTCACAGTATTTCATAATGGCAATTTTTGCTCCATATATATAATATATATTATATTATATATTTTATTATATATTATATACATATAATATATATTATATTATATATTTTATATATATATTCACATACATAGACTAGAAAAATAATAACTGAACAATATCCTGGCAAAGTGTGTTTCCCCACAGCAACTGACAGCAACTGCCTGTTAACCTGTTACATCAGATTTTCAGAGAACTTATATAATGTCATTATTATTTCTGCAGCCACATTATTTGATTTCATCACATAGCTGAGCACAATTTACATTTACAGTTTTACACTCAAAAAGCCACTCCTAGTTGGTCAGAGGTATTGTTGAAAATAAGTGTGTGCAAAGCTGTAAAGCAGGGAGGGACACGGTGCCAGCCACACAAAGCTCACACTGAGAGGGTGACAGGGAGAACCAGGAATTTCACTGGATTTGCTCCAAACTTCTACTGCCTTGTTGTGGCTCCTTCTTATTTTTCTCAAATTAAGGAGTAGCACAAGAGGTGAGACTACTTGATTTCAATCTCAGCTCTGTTACATAATTAGCATATAAGGCAGGCATTGTTAGAAACACAATAAAAGGTGTGTGAATTGACATTGGAAAGGGTCCCCCAAAAGGAAATTCCCTTTGAAAATACTACATCTAATATTTCCCTTAGGAGATATATTAATAAGAAAGTGTTAACAGCATAACATCTATTAAAAAAAACACATGAAAAATTTATATTTTATCTCACCCTGTGTATTTTAGGAGAGGCAAACAGGTTTGGATTTAGATTAGATGGTTTTAATGAAAGGTCAGCCTTTTGACAAAGAGCTGTTTGACAAACCCTACTTGGCACTGCAGCCACTTGAAGCCTGTACTACATAGAGACATTTCTAGGAGAAATCCAGGAAGGAAAAAGAAAGCAGATTTAGCCTTTTATTCAAAGATCCTGGGATAAAATCCTACAAAAACCACAGGGCATCTTGTCTCGGAAAGACTTTATAGTGAAATGTGATCATCAGAAATATGCACGTATTTTACCCTGCTCACCCCCACTGAGGTGTTCACAGTCACAGCCAATTTCTTTAGTGGTCTGTCTGCACAGCTACAAGGAGGTATGACAGATTTTGCACTTCCAAGGTATCACCTTCACTCCTTAAGTTTCAATTTCTTCAGCTCATGGAGTAGCTGGTGACAGAAAAGTGAACCACAGCTGTCCATCACAAATCATCCAGCCCATCCCTCCCCACCCAACCTCTGCCTTGCCTTCCCTTTCCCCATCCATCAACAAGTGATTCTCCAGACTAAGACACTTAAACCTTTGTGAGACAAAGTATTTTGGGAACCTGTAAAGCCATCCTTAAATGAAGACAGCTTAAGCAAGGTACAATCACAGCTACAGAAAGTTTTCCTATCATACCAACGACTTGAAGCAGTTCAAACACAACTCAGAGATAAAGCAAAAGTTTCAGTGGGTTCCAAGAAACATCTGTGCCATCTAAAACCACAAGTCTTTGTATCGTTTGAGACTTAATCTACAAAGCATATTATAAGCCATCATTACAGTGCTTTCCACCTGCACAAAGTCTCTGGTCTTCCCTGACATTCAGCAGTCAATCCTCCTCCTGGTCAGATGCCAGCAGCACAGATATCAACCTGTGTCACATCACAAAGCTATGATGACACAAACTGGACTGCTTTGCCTTACAGTGCTTTACAGAGCTGCTCTCCCTTTCTTATGATAATTGTTGTTACCCTATGTATGCCCTGATAAATCTTATTTAATGGATGTGTTCTGTTCTATTTAGGCCTTGCTCTACATCTACTAAGCATTCTACTTGTATTCTGCTCAAAACTTGAACCTGACTGTGGCTCTATGCTGAGGTTGCAGGAGATTTGTACACATAAATATACTAGTTCTCCACCTCCCTTGAGGTGAAATCATGATAAAATCTACAAGAACCTCCTGGTTGCCACAACCCCATCACAGGACCTGAAACTCAGCAAATTACATCTCTGGTAACAAACAGCACATCCCTAAGTTGACCCCGAGGGACAGGTTGGGCTCCAGAAGGAATTCTTTTAGATCCTTTGCTCCAATCACACTGTGTACAGGTGGCCTTCCCAAATCTGGCCTTCCTTCACTCATCTGCAAAGCCCCCATTCCCTTCCTTTGCCCCGAGCCAGTTTCTGTAGCTGTTTACAAAGAGGCTGATCCATGTTCTGAGTGTTCTCACTGCAGCCCTCTCAGCTGATGCAGAAATACTTCCACATTTCCTCTGGATCTCACTATTAATGTGGCTGCACCTTTGTAATTTTGGCTTCATTTGTTGTGCTTCTCTGTGCCATTTCCTGTCTTCATGTTGTCAGCTTCTGTTTTATTCTTTTAATAGAAAAGCGTTTATGAGCGAGCGCCTGGAGGAACGAATCCTGCACGACGTGTGCTTTTGCACTTGTCAATCTTTGCCAGCCTTTAGCTGAAGAGCTTTTGATAATCTTTCAATTTGAAATGCCAGCAGCATGGAGTTTGGGTTTGATGAACAATGGTGTTTAGAGAGGAGTGACAGAGGGGCTGGGTGGGTCCTGAGAGCTGCTGTGTGCCAGGGTCTGACCTGTGTGCCCTCACCCTCCGCTCCCAGGTGGGAGAAACTCAGAGAGGTGGCACTTGGCAGAGTGCAGAAATTCCCAAACTTCAAATCTGCATTTTATTTGCCTTCCATGTGCTTATTCTCTTTGCATCTCTCTCAGCTTATGTCTCAGAGTGTTTACTGCCTCCAAGCTGCAATCTCTATCGACTCAAAATCGAGGCTCAAAATTCTCCTTACGTAATTGGGGTCACATGCACAACAAACTTCCAGCTCTTGTTTTAGTCATAATTTTTACTTTTTAATAGGAGCAACATTTCCTTCCCAGAACAGTTCATAGCTTTCTTCTCTGTGTGTAAGACCTTGAGCATAACACAGTCTGTGTGAGGGTGTGTGCCTGAGAGAAACCTACACCAGCCCCAGCCCTAGGAAGGTGCAGAACAATCCCTGGGATGTTTGCAGTTGGCTACAGTCCTGTATTTTAAATATGAGGATTAAGTGAATTTCTGATTTAACTCTTAATTATATCAAGTTATTTATATAATTATATATTATAACATATAATTCAAGTAATTCATACATGTTAATTATATTAGAGTTTACTGTTCTGTGCTGAAAATTAATCATTAGGATTTTACCTCAGTTTTTTTAGTACTAATAAAATCTTATTTGGAACTCACCAACAGCAGCAAATGCTAAGCTGAATTCACTTGCCTCTCTCAAAACCTGAAATCCTAAACAATCATGATAACTTTGAATCCACTCAACTCAATGAATTTAATATTCAAATGTTGGAACTATTGGAATATTCATAGCCAGAATGTTTCAAGTGAGGAACACAACTCCATGTTCTTGGTCAATATTGTAAATGCAGTTTACATTAAAAAAATTGGTATTTCTTTGCACCATGCTAAAAATTGTATTCTGGCAGAAAACTGAATAGCCATTTCTTCCATTTCTTTCTCTCTCTCAGTCTGTATAGTCAAGACCTACCATATAATGGTGACACCACCAAGTTACAACACAGAACAACACCACTAAAATCTCTTACTTTGCTTCTAAATAGAAATAGGTTCTAAATAGAGTGCACTGGGCAGAATAATTTTTACCCAAGTGATCAATAACTGCCTTTACCAATTTCTGATATCAGTTCAACACACTTTTTTCCTGCTCCTTTTCTAGGAGCAGCTCATTTCAACACAGCATCAGTTCTAGTTCACTAGAAAGGGATGAAAAATCAGTAACAAAAAGGTAATCAGGACAATTTCATGTTCAGTCCGAGACTCAGTAAAGTCAAACGAACACATTCATACTAAAGGAACATCCACACATTTTAAAAACTTGTGGGGTTTTGGGTTTTTTTTAAACACAACTACTACCAAAGTATTTTAAATTATCCTAGGGCATCAACAATTTGAGATTATCTGCTGGCTTCCAGCTATTACATAATGGGTAATTAGATGGTGAAAATTCCAGTGACTTAGAAAAATAGTCTACATGTTAATTGCTTTTATGAGTCCTTTAATGTAATCTGGGGACAGAAAGAATTTTGGACTGTCTCTGAATAATAACATTACTGGCAGCAAGCTTAATTTCTTTTCCTTTTCTCCCCAGACATTTCTTCGAGGTTTTGATCATTTCCTTCCCTCTCCTTGTACACTATGTTTACATTTTTACTACCACACTATTAGATTTTCTATTTAATTGCAACCAATGATCACTGACCATTTTTGATTCCCACCCACAAAGAGACAACTGCATTTTCATTAGTAATTTGTTTCTAGTTTGTTGTCGAGCATTTTTTTTGTTAAAATATGATTGAAAAAAGGACATTTGCTTTCCTTTCTCCTTTCCAATCCTCCCAGTGATCTTTGGCATTTGACTGTCCTCCCGACAGGGACCATGATCCGTCTCATCCTGATCCAGACAGGCTGAAAGTGGTGAATTTTTGGCACCAGAGCTCCTCCTGCCACAACACAGGCTGCTAGAAGCCTGGCATGGAGTGCTGCCTATAAACACCTCAAGAAAGGAGGTGAATGTCTAGTGCTGAACTGTCAAAAGCAGAAGGTTCGTGTGATTTAGTTGAGAAAACATTGAGTTAAATTAAGAAAACAGAAAAAAACCCCCCCCACACAGGAAAAAAATATGAACCCCCCC
Organism: Sakesphorus luctuosus; assembly: GCA_013396695.1. NCBI lineage: Eukaryota > Metazoa > Chordata > Aves > Passeriformes > Thamnophilidae > Sakesphorus > Sakesphorus luctuosus. The sequence continues at coordinate 1,573,719 of VWZD01010421.1, read as the reverse complement.
CGAATATTCAAAAGTACCATGGAAATATAATAGCACAAGAACTTCCACAACACCCCATCAGCATCACCTGGTTCAATTTTTTTTCCCTCAGTCGTTCACATATATCAACTACAGGATAATCCACAGAGATCATAAATTCTCATGAATTTCTGGTGTCCCTTCCCCACCTGCTGCAATAATGACACCTCTCATGGCAGGAGAGTGGGGTACAAGAGACACGAATTTCAGAGCAGATCAGCCTAAACACTGAAACGCATCAGCCCAAAGCAGAAGAAAAAAAATCTAATTAAAAAGAACTCACAATTGATTACATTTACTGAAAAAGGGTGGATGTTTTAATCTGTTTTGTTATGCTTTGGGGGAGGCAACATCAGTAAATGACACAATTTTTCAGAAACCTGTGTGTTCTGCAGTTATTCCAGTCTGGATTCCCCTCTTTGAAAGCCTCACACAAGTCGCAGCATACACATTAAGTGCTGTACTTCCCAAGTCTTCCTAAAGAATGACTGATCCTTATTCACAGAAATCTGGAAGAACACCTGCCATGGAACACCCTGTGCTGCTGGGAACAACAGGCTCTCACAAACACCCATAAACCCAGAAACTGCCTCCAGAATATTCCCAAAGAGCCCAGTGGAAAGTGGCACCTGGATTCTCTTCAGAGAAAGTTTGGAAGGGAAAAACAGGAAAAAAAACCCAACAAAAAAACCTAAAACAGCTGTGGATGCACAATTCCTGCCTCAAGTGCAGCCCCTCCTGGAATGACAATAATTCAGCCTTTCCAGGGTTTGTTCCATCCTGTGTCCAAAGGGTTTCAGCAAAGGGTGGACTCACCTCTACCAAACTCTGCCATGAAGAGCAGAATTACCAGCCTCGAGGCTGTGCAGAAACAGGGAAAATGAGTGTTTGGCTTAGAGAGTGTGGGAAATGATTAATCAAACATGTCTCCTTCACAAGAGGAGATGCAGGGAGGGAGATGGTGGTTGGTGAGAGAAGGAAGGACACTTTTGCCTCCAAGAATTCTACAGACTGAGGAAGCAGCAGGAACTTCGGGTCCTGCCACAGGATTCAACCTGATCAGGACTGCAGACGTGACAGTTCCCTTGGGTTTTGCCTTTTGAAATTCAATTTAATCTCATTTTCTCAAGATTTCCTGCTCATGATTCTCCTACCACTTAGTTACATCTCTGATCTAATAAATTAGCATTGTTGTTACAAAGATATTTAAGAAACAAAAAGAAAACCAGAAAGAGCAAATGACCAACATATGGAATTGTCCAAGGGAGGCAGATGGATCTTGCAAAGGTGGTTATTAAAATTTAGAGAACAATATATTATTTTATTATATACACTACTGGTGAGCTGCAGTCAGCCCATGTGCAAGTTAGTAACAAATCAGAACAAGAAAGATTTATAATTAAACTAATCAAAATCTTACAGGCAGTATAATAAGTGTTCTGAATTTTAGGTGTGGCGTGCTGGTTCTCAGACCTTGAGAACTGCTGCTCCATGCGACACAAGCACCCCATTGGGCTCCATCAAACGAAAGTCTACATCTTAGAAACCTCAAATCCTTACCCAAAGCAGACTGTAGAGACTGATGTGCATTGCTAAAGGAAAAACTGGCCTTTGTGGAAAGAACTTCAGGGCTCCAAGAATGTATCGTGGTGTGCAGAGCCCTTTGGAACTACAATAATCCATGTGCTTACCTTCCAAGTGCTGGAGAACACTTTTTTCCCCTCAACATACAAAACCCCCCCATACCCAAAAGAGTAAAGGGTTCCCACAAAACTTCTATCAAAATAATTTCTTAAACAGGGGAAAAAAAAAACCACCAGAACTTTCCTTTTCGTAGCTAAATAATAGGATGTCAAATCAGTCTGTGCTTACTCTAATAGAGTTAAACACACATTCTATAACCTGCCAACACAAATCAAATTATTTGAGATTGTTATACTTTTAGCTCTACAAATTTGACTTAACGTGGTGAAATTAAGATGCTCTATCCACTTTAATGTGTACCTGGTACAGATTCTGACATGTAAATTGTTTACAAGTTAGTTTATCTCCTAAGAAAGACAGCACTTCAAACCAGTCAGCCTGCACTCCTCTGGCAACCACAGAATCCAAACCAGGCAAAAATTCAGCTCTCTATAAATATTTCTTAAGTATTTTTAATGATCCTGGATCTAAAGCTACACTCCTCTTCCCACAGAAGCATCCCTGACTTTGCTCTTGGAATGGAGTGAGAAGGAAGGCTGTGCCAACCCCACTGCAGTCAAGGGGATGGGACTCTGCTTGTGCTGTCTGAATCACACACTGGCAGATGAAGAGACATGTCTTTTGCCATCTGGAAAGCTTAATGTACCACGTTTTGGCTGCCATACAACCTCAAGTATTTATTCCCGGAGGTACACTGAAAGAAAAAAGGACATAAGAAGTTTTTATCTAGATTTAAGTGACAGCACTAGAAAAAAAAAAGACTTTATGCTACAGCTTCACCATTTAAACTTAAGCACTGGAGTAAATTTCTCATCCATATAGACATGTTCTGATAAAAAAAAAAAAATACCAATTGTCTCAATTTCTCCATGGTTCCCTTTCTGCATTTCAGAAGAAAACAAGCATGTGGATTTTTTACAATGGCTTGAAAATGCCATTTCACTAAAACTGAAGGTACATACAAAATGCCTGATCCTTTCAGGGCTTGTAATCTCCAAAGACCATTGCAAATGCAAATAGCTCTAGTTGTTACTGAGGAAACAGAAACAATAGGAAGAATAAGAATGGCAGTGGCAGTGAGGATGTGACAGAAATTATCTCCCCTGCAGCAGAAAAGCTGGAATCAGTTCTGTTTTGCAAGAGTAAGTCACGTGGCAGTCTGAGGAGAACTTCAATCAGCTTTATGATCCTCACAGTCTGTTTTAAATGACCCTGATTTATGCTTTCTCCAAACCAGAGCACGGTGGTGCAGGAAAATTCCTTTGGCATATTAATACATTTGCCCCATTGCTCCGCTCTTCATCTTTGATCTCCTTCATATTAACCCTTTGTTTCTCAAAAATCTATACTGAATAAACTGATAGTATGTTCTCCCTCTATCTGCCAACAGCTTTTAAGGANTTTTTGTTCCTGAAGCCAGAAAAGTACGGCAGTATTTACACTTTCGCATTGTTGCTTTCTCTCAGCACTAGCAAAATGAGAAGGTGGTACCCAAAAACTTAAAGGTGAAGAAAAGTCCCACAATCTGAACAAAAAGTACACAAAAGGCAGATGTGGAGGCATGTTGTGCCTCCTATCCCTCTCATTTCAATTTGACAGTTCCTTTCCAATTGTTCCTTGTTTTTACAAGTTTAGCTTCAAGAACCATAAACTTCTATCTGAAGAATTTACATTAAATAGCATGAATAATGTCAAATTTATGCAAAATGTAAGGGAATTGCCGCAGATTAGCTGTAATTTTGATCAGTTGTACTTTAAGATGGAGGAAACCCCTTCACAGATCCGTGCAGCAAAATCCAATGTTTCTGGAACAGAAGGAGGAAAAGCAGCAAAGCATGTCAGAGGTACTGCACATATTGGGGAAAAGTCTTTAAGCAAATGCAAATTGGCAGAATGGAACTATCTGAATACAGGGAAGGAAGAACAAAACACAAGCCAGAGCAGATGAAAATCGTGCTGTTCGTGTTGCTAAGGTCACTTTAACAGCTACTGAAAATAAGGGACATTTCAGACTGGAAGGGGTTTTCTTCATTCTGATCTCTGAGCATCCCACAGTGTAAGCAGAACCAAAAATACAGAAACATCTAGAAATTTTAAGAAATCCTGACATCTTCCCAAACTAGAGGGATTTGAATTGTGAGCATGGTGGCTCCTGAAAGGTGTAAGATCCCTTCCCAAAAGTCCATCCCCACTGAATGACATGAACTCCTCTGCTCCAAAAAGTGTGTCGATGCTGCAATTTATCTTTACCTCGGAGAAAGTGGGAACACAGGTACAAACTGAGCCTTCCCAACTGCAGCTCTCCTGGCCCACTGCTGGCCACTGTCCCCACCCAGACCTGCTCCCTTCTGCTGGGACAGGGATAACAGGAGAGGAGCAGAATTGTCACACACACGCAGAATACAGGAATACAGAAGTGGCTTTGTCAGGACAGAGAGCAAAATATTTTCTAAGATGAGACACTTAGAGGTACCACACACACAGGTAGTACCTCCCCGTGCAGAATCCAACAGAATCTGTTTGCAAACCTGTCCTAGCAGTGACCACATGGCAGGTCCTTGCAGACACTACAGGTCCCCTATGGAAGAGGGAATGGACTGCACAGCTCTGATTTCTACAGTTTTCAATTAAACTTCCTTTTCTGTTGGAACATGGCTCACCTGCTCCACCACACATCCTTCTGTATTATTAATTTGTTAGCTTGCTCGAATCACAGTTGAAAACCTTTCAAGCCTGGGTTTGCAGCAATAAATTCAACTGACAGCTGAAATTTGGAACGCTCACTTAATATTGATTCTGAATGTAATAACAAGCGACATGACCTTTTGGAGGGTGTAAAATATGGCTGCCACAACATCTGTGCCACATTTCTTGCTGTGTAGTAATATGCTCTAACAGCACGGAGCTGGCACTCAAGTTAAGCTTTATTAGCAAGCAGATCTCTCCATCTCTCTGGCTTCATTAAAAACCCCACAGAACCTCAGCCCACCCCCACCAGGCTTCCCACATCCACAACTCGGGCAAACATCACTGTTTCTGAGACCTAATTTATCCTGCAGGAAGAAGAGAGATATTGGAGTGCTCCAAGAGACCCCCCTGCAGTTCCAGTAGACTGAAAATCAGTACAGCTTCAATCAGACAGAAACCTTACACTGAGATGCAGATTATGTTGTGTACTGGTATCTTCCTACCTAAAAGAAAACCCCCTGACATCATCCCTTCCATTCTGACAGAACCACCGACACGTTAATGCCATTTTTGTGTGCTCTGACACCACATACCCTGTTTTCATTTAGCATTACCCCAGGACACCTTGAACTAATTTTCCTGGGCTGGATACAGGTTGGCTCCATGCAGGAATTTCTTTGAAGGGCTGGTATCTTTAAAGTGTAGTCCATGTAGGCAGAATATAAATTTCTGCAATTTTGCAAATTCAATTTAAATAAATTCAAATTATGCAAGGAGTCTAATCGAGTTTCAAACCCCAGACTTTACTACAGAAGACACACCCCCCCCACACTCCATGCATTGTAGGAAAAGCTTCAAATAATTCCTGATTTTAATTGGTTGGCATAACAAGTAAACTGAAACAATGATTCCCTTTATCCTTATGAACAATCCCTCCTTTATCTCTTAATGGGAAAGAAACACAATGAAGCAAATATTTACCATGACATTTTAATTTGTGTTTTGTGATTTTGGTCTACACTGCCAAATACTTGGTAGCAGCTACAATTTTAAATGCTTGAAGACTCACTGTCCAAGAAAAAATTAAAATGTTTCATAACTAAAAAATAAATAAAACTTCTAAATAAAGAATTATTTGCACTCTAAAAATAGGTAGGATATAAAAAAATGAAAATATTTGCTCTTCAAAAATGTTAATAGATCTTGTAATGCACAATTTCCTAGAACACGAACCTGTAGTGGCCTTTTGGGCACTCTGCATCAGACAGATTGTGGCACCTCCCAGGCATGCACCGAGAGCCAGAGACATGTTCTCTTACTGAACATTTATACAAAGTTCCAAAGAACTCAGGTTCATACGAATGCACCAAGGATACAAATACAACAGCCCTTGAGATGAAAACCTGGCACAGTGGGAATAGATGCCCAACTGGAAGCTTTAAAAGTCATACTTTGTGTACACATATATATGTATACTTGAAAAGCATACATTAAACATGTATACATGTACTAAAACATACTAAATCACACATATTACATTTAATAAATACAGGTACCTTTGATTATTACTGAAGGCAGAATTAATTTTTAATAATGAATTTATTTAGAATTTGAATTGTATTTAGATCTATTATATACATAATAAAATGGCCAGTTCCTATCTGCCTTTCTGCTTCTCTAAACATAATTTCATTTAATTATAAAATCAGCACCTGAACCAATCAACTGTCCCATTGTGCTGCAATAGATGAAGCTGTGACTAGAACAAAACTCGAAGAAAGGCTGGACAAAATGGGAGAGAATCACTAAAAGAAAGAATTATTGAATTGTTTCAATTACAGTGAAGTTTGGGACTCATTTGAAGGAGATGAAGAAGAAAATAAAATACTTTAAAAGCTGTATCTGACCCTTGAGTTTACTCCCATCTCATAATTAACTACTATAAGGAGGAATGAATCCCAGGAAAGTAGTAGAGAGGTGACCCAAAGATCCCAGAGCCTTGGTCTCTGCCCAGGCTTCCAGCTTGGGTTGGAAGTTTTGGACTTCCACAGTGCCCAAAACTCCAGCAGTTGAATCTCTGCTGAAGTAGGTTTGGAATCCACCCACTCCACCTGCACAGCCTCCTGTTGTTCTTGGGAACAGCAGCATTCAGAAGCCCTCCAAGATGGACTCAGCTACAGGACCAGAGAGAGCCATGAACTGACAGCCTGGGGAGAGGGTTCTCATGGGGCAACTGTGTGAAACTCCAGAGTTGAACAACCCAACCAGGCCTTGGAGCTTTAAGCAGACACCAAAAGCACTGGATTCAGTCTCAACAGTTTCAAACCCGTCTCCTCATGGCTGCTCCTCATCCCAGAACCAGCTGCCCCCTCCTTGCAGAGCTGCTGCCTGCACCCTTTGAGGCATGACAAAAAGCAGAGGTAAACAACCACCAATTGGATTACTCCCACGTCCTCAGCTGAGAGAGAATTCAAAACTAATCTGATTATATGTATATTATGAGCCACTAAGAATCTTTTTGCCATAATTACCAAGCTTCCACACATAAAAAAGGGCATTTTATTTAGCACTGGGCTAATCTATCAAGTGGTAAGCTTCAAAGTGAATGTTGAGGGGGAAAAACACCAAAGTACAAACAAAAAAAAAATCCCCTGAAGTAGGTTTATGAAGCAAGGATATTTCTTTTTTATTGAACTGCAAAGAATTGTTTAAGACACTGAAAGACTTTCACATAAAATACAATTTCTCCTTTGGACTTTCAAAGCTTAATTTCCAGTGATAAAACTTCTCTAAGTTCTAAAAGGCTCCAGAGCAGCACCTGGAAAGGCTGTCACTGTTTCTGATACACGTCTCCAACCCAAGAGCTCTGCCTGGTCTGGGTGGAGGAAGGCATGCAAAAAATTCAGAGTCAAGGTTATATGACAATTACATTGAGGCTTTATAGTTTCAACTAAAATTTGTCAAACAACTAAATATGAGCTGTATGTTTGTTTATAGATAATAGAAGGCTGAAAATGAGAAACTGAAGTAATACAGTATGATGTGATAAATACATAAATGCTCATGCACATCTGTAAGGCTCCATTTTTACCAGAGCTGTCAGTAAATACATCAACACAGCCTCAGGAGTGCAGGCACACAACAAGGAGTGAAACTCAAACACAGAGGAGGAGGAGGAGCTGTAACTGCAGGAGGGATGCATGAGGGAAAATAAGAGCAATTTTCCAAATTCCTGCTTATATGTGAGGGCCTTCAGACACCTTCCTCAGGTGTGCAGAGTTTGGGCAACAGTCAGGAAGAAATCAAGTTTGCTCAGGCATGTGTGACATGATCACAGAGACACAGCAGAAGAACATTACGGCTGGAAAAAGGACCACGGATTTAGAGAGGCCGAGGAAGGGCGCGAAAGCGAGGCCGAGGAAGGGCGCGAACGCGAGGCCGAGGAAGGGCGCGAACGCGAGGCCGAGGAAGGGCGCGAACGCGAGGCCGAGGAAGGGCGCGAACGCGAGGCCGAGGAAGGGCGCGAACGCGAGGCCGAGGAAGGGCGCGAACGCGAGGCCGAGGAAGGGCGCGAACGCGAGGCCGAGGAAGGGCGCGAACGCGAGGCCGAGGAAGGGCGCGAACGCGAGGCCGAGGAAGGGCGCGAACGCGAGGCCGAGGAAGGGCGCGAACGCGAGGCCGAGGAAGGGCGCGAACGCGAGGCCGAGGAAGGGCGCGAACGCGAGGCCGAGGAAGGGCGCGAACGCGAGGCCGAGGAAGGGCGCGAACGCGAGGCCGAGGAAGGGCGCGAACGCGAGGCCGAGGAAGGGCGCGAACGCGAGGCCGAGGAAGGGCGCGAACGCGAGGCCGAGGAAGGGCGCGAACGCGAGGCCGAGGAAGGGCGCGAACGCGAGGCCGAGGAAGGGCGCGAACGCGAGGCCGAGGAAGGGCGCGAACGCGAGGCCGAGGAAGGGCGCGAACGCGAGGCCGAGGAAGGGCGCGAACGCGAGGCCGAGGAAGGGCGCGAACGCGAGGCCGAGGAAGGGCGCGAACGCGAGGCCGAGGAAGGGCGCGAACGCGAGGCCGAGGAAGGGCGCGAACGCGAGGCCGAGGAAGGGCGCGAAAGCGAGGGAATACAACCTGATTGCACTAAGTGTCAGTCTGAAGACACAGTGAAATGACTGAGTTTGGGACCCTGGGAAGGCTCCTAGTAAAGGTTTGGATGCTAAACTTGCCAAGAATGCTGAAAAAGAGGATGGACACTGCCATAAGGTGACACTCACTCTTGAGATATCACTGACATGGGGGCAAGCCCTTCCTAACCTTATAATCATCCAAGGAAGAGAACCTGGGAACTATTGGCTGATCAGTCTCACCTAGAACGATGCTTGGAAATAATTTGAACTATTTTTCTTAGGAAACCTTTTCCAAGAACATCACTGACAAACAATCAGAAAGAGTCAATCCAGATTTTCCAATGGGCAATCCATGCTTGACCAAAATAATTACATTCTACAATGAAATGACTGGCTACAGAGGTGAGGAGAAAGCAAATGATGGTACAACTTAATTTTCAGGGAACCTTTTGACACCCTCCCTCAGCACCAGTGAAAATTCTCTTTGCGGCTCTCAGTAAGCAAAAAAGAAAAAAATAATGAACTACAGTTTTCAAATGGCATAATGTAATAGGAATATAATGGTGTGCAGGCTGGTTTAAAAAAAAATAATCCTAAAGTCCATTTAATTCTTGCCTTTCATACCAATTAATTAGTAAATCCCAGTTGCAGCTATACCCAACAGTCATCACTCTTAAATTGCCTCCAAAACCTGGACAATTGCCTTGTGAGCTGTTTAGAACCAGATGCAATAAAAGACACAAGGACTTGCAGTTAGGCACAGGCTCCAAGTCAGACACTTGTGACTCTCCATAGATAATATGGCAAAAATTAGATAACACTGAAGCACGAGCAGAAATAGCTGCAAAACCTCTGGAGGCTTCTCAAAGAACTGCCTTGAGTCAGTCACAGGAAACATGGAGAGAACAAAAGCATTCAAAGCCCATCCTGCCTCTCCTTCCCTGCCAGGCACAGGCACACCAGTCAGCACTGCAGGATGTCACCTCCTCAGCCAGGATCAGGCTTTGGAAAGCTTAGAGTTACAAACCTGGAATAATTCATCTGAAAGCCTTCCCACAAAAATGGGATGTTTCTTAAAACATAATGTGCAAAACTGCATTTAAAGCATAATGGTAAGTAAGATATAGAGATTAATATAATTATATAAATATGTATATTCTACTTTGTATAGTTAGACAACTATATAGCACATATTTATATATGTGTACACAATATGTACACATATATGTAAATATAAATAGGAATATAGATTAATATTTATAAATAAATAAAGGTGAGACTGAAATGTATATTAATTATGAAAGATATAAAACTACACGTATTGTGTAAAAACAAGGACCCCGGCTCTAAATAATAAACTTTATATTTCCCTCAAAATATAAGTGTATATAAGTCTAAAATTAACTATACATAACGGGACAAGAAAGTGAAGTTCCACAAGTGCCACCAATTCAAATCCATCACGTTATGCATGATGCTACTTAATTACAGAAGGTTTTAGATTCATCAGAAAACGGGGAAAAATGACAAAGAAGCATAGAGAGCACCAATAAAACCCAGAGGTGGCATAAAGCAAGGAACACACGTCCCAGCACGATCCCACGGGTGCTGTGTCATAGGCATTGGAACACGATGCTCAAAACTGCCCCCAGAGCGCTCTGAGGGCACAGACACTGACTTGGAGCACTGTATTCCCAACCTGCTGCACTGCCCTGTCAGGCACAGACTGTGCCACAAGGCTGTCTGAAACAGTGCAGAGAAGCAGCAAATTCAAACAACAGGTAATATCAGTCCATAACTACAGTTTGACTCCCAGCACAAACACCTGCACAACAAAACAGACTCAAACCACTGGAAACACTTCAAGGAATTCCCAGCTAACCTTAAGGGGAGAGAATTTCAGATAGACTCAAGAATGGTTATGTGAGTCTGCGTTGTCTTTGAGCTGTAAGAAATTCCTTCACAAGAAGCTCAACAGGAGCCAAGAGTGTGCCCAGGTGGCCAAGAAGGCCAATGGGATCCTGGCCTGGATCCAAACTAGCGTGGCCAGCAGGCCCAGGGCAGTGAGCCTTCCCCTGGACTCTGCCTTGGGGAGGCCACACCTTGAGTGTTGNAAATTCTTTGCAGAGAGAGTACTCAGGGATTGGAATGGGCTGCCCAGAGAGGGGGTGGATTCCCCATCCCTGGAGGTTTTGAAGCTGAGCTTGGCCGTGGCACTGAGTGCCATGATGTGGTAAAGGGAGTGGAGTTGGCCCAAGGGTTGGACTTGATGATCTCAGAGGTCTTTTCCAACCCAATCCATTCTATGACTCTAAGAACTCCCCTGCAGCAGCTCAGTGCTCTTGAGAAGCACAACTGGAGACTCTGCCCCAGCACAGCAGCTTTTTTTAGTACTACCAAGGAACTACTTCTGTTCTCAAGATTTGTTTCAAAAAAAAAAAAAAAAAGCCCTTAAATGACAAGCACAGTCAAAACTGCTGTCCAGAAGTATTTTAGCAATGTATTGAACTGCTCACTTTTGTAGCCCCCTTTCTAGGTCAGCAACCCAATCGTTTCTCTGCAATTGTTAAACTTACCTATCTTAAAAGCTAAGTCAGGGGAAGATTACAAATAGGTTTACTGTTATTGTCCAGCTGCTGGAGAATATTTGCTAAGCGAGACAAGCCTTGGGAATATCCAAATTTAGGTTCCGAGACCAGAGAGCCTGCAAGTGACTGCAGTGAAAAATGAGCACCTCTGGTGTCTCAGTGCCCTCCGTGGCAGCGAGAGAACTGATGCCAAAGGACAGAGCAGAGCCAGTAACTTGTGAGACAGTTTCAGATGCAACACACTCTTCTATCTTGACTTTGATGTTTAGGATGGGCTGCAAATAATTCTAGCAATTTAAAAATAGTTATCTAACCATAGGTAATCAAGCAGTTACCTCTGCATTTCATGACACACACCACAACAAGGACACTTCTCCTGTGCCATCCCAAGATGAACTACGTGGGATGGATCACTCTAAGTGCCTGTCTCATTTTACTGATGATTAACTTTGTATAACAGCATATCTTTTGTATAAGTGCAAATTGGACAAGATTAATTCTTTATTTACTTTCAAATAGCAAGGATCTTAAGCCCTGAGGCCAGAGGTTGTTCAGAGCCCATGGAATGGCAGAACAGTGTAATTTGCCTAAGCATGTCACCTGTGCCACCTCCCTTCAATCTTTAACATCTCACCACATTACCCTGTTGGATCTGGTGCTATTTATGTCTAATGAGTCATGGATGTTCTGTTCAGTTAATGTGACTAACTCCCTTATCTGGTATTTTGCTTCAAGCTCCCACTTGTAGAAGGAGCTGATTATTAGAAAGCCTCAGTGTTACAATCCCCCCAAGCTTCAGGAAAAGCCTTCCTTAAAAACGATGCAGGCATAGCCTAAGGATGTAAAATAAAAAGGCCTCTAAAAATAATCCATTTATAGAAAATAGGCTCATGATTTTGTCAGACTTAGTCCATAACCTGCCCTTCAAAATTCTCCTTATTTTTAGTTCTGTTATTTAACTACACATATATTTTAACCTTGTTGATGGAAAGAAATATGACAGCCACAGAATCATCTAGACAAAACACCAACATCTAATTTGCATGTTTACTAGTGTTATACATTCAAAGATGAGGGTTTCTTCTCCCCAGTAACCTACCTGCTACTTTTATATTATATTAGTAACTTTTCTGTGTATTTTCAGGCCATTCTTTCATTCAATTGCTTTCTTGCATGGGGAGGCTCTTAATAGGCACAGTTCCGTCCACCTGCCTGACTTCACTGCAGCACTGAGGGCACACTGTGCAGCGAGGCTGATCTGCTAACCCAGCAAACACAAACCCAGCTCCTTCCACCACCACCTCGGGAATTTGGACACACACATTGCACTGCACAAGTGCCAAGATGGTAATCTCAGGCTGTGGGTAAAATTTCTCTGCCAAAGCTTTATCATTCTATGACTGCACTAGATAAACCTCCCAGTGGATGTTTACTGGGGAGCTGAGGAATTCATCTACATATCTATTTGCATGCTCATATCAGTCAGTTGCAGAAAAAATAGAAGAGGATTGGTAGAGCTCTCCATTGACACACCGAGCATGAACATTTATCCAGCAATCATAAATATGTATTCTGACAGTGTTCTTCCATCCCAGTATGCAAGGGGAGACCAGAATAGCAAAGAGGAGTGAAACACACCCTCAGCAAGCCCACAGTTTCCAAATATTTTCTAGGAATCTGAAATCATTAAGAACAGACACACACAGGACACTCTCTGGAACCTCTGTAACAATGGGTTTTTTTGTGCAGGTGAAAGCATCCATACAGTCAAGTGTAAAAAAATATTCCAAGCAGCTTATTAATCACAAATACAGAACAAACATATCAGTGCAACTGAAAATCACCAATGCTAATGCAGAAGGCATCTCTGATTAGAAAATGCTCAAAAATGATTACACAGATGAGCAAGCCTGATTTTTGGGATCATCATCTTTCTGCATCTGACATGTAAATGTAACTATTCTGATAAATGAGAGTGGGAGGCAGCACCAAAATACCAAAAGTTGTATTTTAGCTTCAATTGATTTAACCAATTTTTCATAAGGCAACTGTGATGAACTCTGTGGTTATCTGTCACTCTGCAGGCAGGTTGCAAAGAGGAGATGTAAAATATGCAAATCATGTTTTGCAGAGTGGGTCAAACCCTTTTTTTTTCTTTATACTGAAACTTCCTAAGACTAATATTTTTGTGATCTAAAGAAAAAAAAATTATATATATAGCTTAAAAGAGAAAGAAGAACCAAGAGAGCCAGTGGAGGAGTTAAATATTGAAATCAGTCTAGAAAAGAAATACCAAACCAGAAACAACTTGCCACCAATTCAAAGGACATTATAAGTAAACAATACTAAATGCCATCCCTTTCTTGCTCCTGTTTCTCTGCTGAGCCATAATGATGCACCATTTCACCGAACTGCCCCCTGACCTGGCTGGGCAGTGCCGGTGGGGCTGCACTTCCCATCTCCTGCTGACTCTCATCACCACATCCCACAGAGCTCTGCCTGACAGTTGGCCACACAACCCCCAAAGTTTGGCAAGGAGGGAGCATGGCCCACGTAGCACATGCAATACTTCTCAGCCCAGCAGACAAGCGAGGAGGAAGCTGCTGCCACCACCAAGAAGGGGTAAAGAAATTCCAGGCAGGGAAAAGCAGGGAACCACTCCTGACACCTTCTGCTGGTGGCTCCGAGCCTGCAGCCTGTCCCTGCTGGTTCTGAAGGATGGGTGCTACTCACAGAACTGTCTTCCCCTCTCAGTTTAAGGGGTATGTTTTCCCAGACTTAAGATAAGCTGATTCCCAACAAAACTAAAAGTGTATTACGTGGTAAGCACTTCCCAGGGTGACTTCCCAGGGTTCCCCCTGCTCAGGGTGAGGACAGGCAGACAAGTACCTGGAAAACAAAAGCTGGAATTTGAGGCCTATTTGCAGCCTCACACATTGGCACTTTCTATTTTGACCTCTCAGGAATTAATTAAAAAAAGTCTTATTCAGAATGCAGCACTTCAATAGCTCTGTTGGCAGCAACACTTGGATTTGCTTGGCATTTACTGATCATCTGGTAAAGCTGAACCCTGCAAAGTCTGAGCTGCAGAAAGACAAAGCTAAGGAAGGACAGAACCCAATCCCAGCACCACGAGGCTGGAGGAACAAAGAGGCTGTGCCAGTGCTCTGTAAAGAACTTGAGACACAAGCACGGGCAAGGGAAGGACCAAGCACTAGTCATAAGTTGTGCTCACTAAAGTTACTTCCTCCAACACTGAATGTCTCAAATGTGCTTCCTGCTAAAAACCTTTATGAAATCTTCACTGTAAACAATATTTCTCTCTCTTTCTTTTGATTAGGCCCTTCTTCCTGCCACACTTAAGAGTAACTTATCAGGCTTTTAACACGATGCCATTAATAAAACATTGTCTGAAAATGAGGATTAAAATAATTAGAGCACCATGAAATCACAGCTTCAAATCCCATTAACGCTGACTCAGACCATCATTCAGAGAAAGTTACAGAAAGCTTCATGAAAATGACACTATTTTTAAACATTAAAGGATTCAAAACACTTTTCCATTTCTTCCTTCTCCTCATTGCTGCTCAGTTTTCATTACTAGCATATGGCCACAGGTGCATTTCAGTCCTGATGTATCAGCATAGGAGGACTAGATTTTTTTTTTCTCAAAAACAGGAAAAAAGAAAACCTGGAATCAATTACTGACAAAGCCTGGCCAAATATATCAGCTTTCTTTAAAAAAAAAATATAACTCTAATCATATTTGCACATTTTAGCAAATATTAAGATTCCAATGGAAAATTTCAACATCAAGACAAAAAAGCTGAAAGGATGCAGAGATGTTGCTGAAATTCTCACCAAGCATCCCCAAACCATCAAATTCTCTTCCTTTCTTTTACGACCCCAAAGAATAAAGACTTTTCTCTATGCAGAAGTTTAAATGGTGAAAATGCCTTTCATTTCCCAACCCAACAGACAGAGTGGGAATCAAAGCATGGTTCAGAGGAACAGCAAGGTCCTCAGGCAAGCCCCAAGCACACTCAACTACAGCTGTCATTTTTTTTTTCCTCGAAAAGAGCTCTGGTTACAGTTGTGCTGAGGTTTCATCAGAGAAAGACTATAAACCAAAGGAAAATTATGCAGTTTCAGGTTGGTTTGTTTGGGTTCTTTTATTAAAATATGTTCCCATAAGCTACAATTAATAAATAAATGCCATAAATAAAATGCCATTACTACATTTTTTCTTTTGAGGCCATTGCACACCATTATCTGCTCAGATACAGTGAAAAAGTTTGGGTAGAATCATTGGCTTAAATTTGATCAAGTGCTTACACAACTGAGCTTAAATCATGTGGCATAAGATTGAGAGGTATTAATAATTATTACTGTTTTCCTTTTAAGAAAACTAAAGAATAAGCCCAAGAATATTAATTTAATTCTACTTCACAGTAAGGATACAAATAATTAGTGTGTTATATAGAACGTGTGGTCCTGTTTCACCATCCTGCACTTTGCTCTGTTTCATCCAATGCACAATGACACAAAATATGTGGGTGTTCAGTGAGGTTTGACTGCAACACACTGGGTAAGAATCCAGTATAGCCTTAGATTTGAGGCACCTTTGCTGCAGGAGGCACAGTCAGTGCAGCCCCTGCTGTAGAGGAGGTGGTTGCAGGAGCACAGAGTTACAAACCTGGGGAGAGGGCACAGATAAAGCACAGCAACATCCCAGCGAGAGGGAAACTTGATGGGGGAACTCTGGCACTGCCTGCACCAACCTTGAGGGATATTCAGTGGAATGACAGAATGGGATTCACAGGGAGAGGCTGACACAGCAGCCCAATAAACCATCACAACCCCTGTTATTCTCCACATACACTGGAGCAGCAGAGATGGAATCAGGATAGGGGTGTACAGGGACCAAGAGCACTTTCGGAAAGGGATTTCAGCTCAAGAAAACCACATCAGCGCTCCACAATACCCTGCTGACTTCAGGAAGAATGACAAACATTTTTGCTAATATGGACCAATTACACTGTCTCAAAACATGGGGATAATTCACCTTTTATGTCCTTTTTTGGACAATAATATGCACTCTGCTAAGTTAAATATCTTTGAATACATGCTTTAAAAACCTGGAGAAAAAGTTTCCCCTTCATCTACTAATGAACCCTTTCTGGAGATTAAAACAGTTTCATTGTCTCCTACTTCTATTTTCCCTGTGTAGTTAACACAGCTCAGTGCAGAAAAACTGTCCTGCTGCAGAACACGTAAAGCCAAATAGCGATTATTGCTGGAAAAAGCCTGTTCAGCATTTGCACCTATTTGATGTCAGTGATGCTGAAGTGCACAGAAATCAGAATTTTGGCCTAATCCTGGAAAAAGAAATAGTGGGACTAGAAGCAGTAGTTTGTTTATTTTGTTTTGTTTGTTTTGGGTTTTTTTGTTTGCTTTTTTTCCATTCTGTTTCTCTGTTCTCTGGACTCATAACAGGAAGATGCACTCAACTACTGCAGTTTATTCACACAAGAAAACATTGCTTTAATAAGAGCAAAATTAGTAACAGAACACATCTCACTAACCTGAAAAAGGCATTTTTTCAGCTTTCAAGCCTATATAATTTTTGTGCATGCAGGGTAAAATTTAAAACCGTATCTACCTGAACGAAAGACATACCTGAAATGCCACATGGAACTTTTCTTAACACAAACTAAGTTTGTTATTTTTTCACTGCATTCTGACCACATTATAAAAGAGTGCCTAACAGCGATAACAAAAGCTATATCAAATCACCATAAGAAAAAACTAAAAATTAAAAAAAAAATGCAATAAGGAGAGGAAACTATTTGCTATGAATCTGAATTTTCATTCACTGCTGCTCCTCTGTTTAACACTACTGCTAAATTCGGATGATATTGATTACGTTGTTTAGAGTTTAGAGTCTAAAAGAGGTCAGAAATCATAACTGTTGGCATTTATGGTGTCCCTAAGATCTCTATGGGAAACACTGGTGTATAAACCTAAATTATAACTATCCACTATATTCTGTTTGGTCATTCACAAACTGGTTTCATGTGATACTGCCCTGCAGGAAATTTAGGTCTGAGTTTACAGTGATACTCAAATTTGATTTCCCTGCCATGCTCTTAAGGCTACAAACTGTTCCAGCTGTGTCAAATTAAACATTCACAGCTGGAATAACCAACTGGACCATCATCAATAGCCCTGCTGGGAGAGTGTGTGTGTTACAGGGGCCAAGAGCAGAGCAGACAAGGTTTAGTGTTTGGCAGAACTGAGGGGAGAAAAGAGAAAGGAACTAAAATGGCTAAACCAGGGCAACAGTCCGTGCCCTCCCTTTACGTCTGAAGGGAGACCCCAATAAATCAAAGCTATAATTCAGCAGCAGATATTATTGATATAATCTACAAGATAGGGCTTTTAACCAATTTTACACACAGTATACCAGTATTTACCCATTTGTACCTGTGTGACTAGTGAGCTGCACAGTTTGACTCATGTTTTGCATAAAATATGGAATTTATTCCAACTCCAGAAAATTATCATACAGCGTGACTGACACAACAAATGGCCTTCTCTTAAAGAGGAAAAAAAAAACCTGTTAATACACCTCCACAAAATAAACAATATATGCTCCTACCCCTAGCCCTCCTTCCTCCCTGCAGACAGACTCAGCGTGTGGTTCCTGAGGAATTAGTTGTAGAAGAACTCCCCTGCTGACAGCAAAATGCCAAATGCACGTCCTGCACATGTAATGTCTCTGACATTTCCACATCTCACCAGGTTCACATTTCTGACAAGTGCTTAAAAATATATGTCTTTTCCAATCTGTGTTTATTGCTACCTTGCTATCTCCATTTTGCAATGTTTTAAAATGTTATTTTACTCATGAGAACACCTCCACATTTGTCTTTTGATTAGGGTAGAAGGAACTGCTTTTCTGGGGTCAAATACCTTTCTGGAATCAATGGGTACATTTCAGTTGATGGATGGTATAAAATGTGCAAGCATTATCTTCTTCAAACAAACAGAACTGTGAAAAACTGACAAGACTCAACATGATTGACACATTTAACATGGGCAGCACTGAAAATATTTTAACACCCTCCCTTCCTTAGCGTTGTTATTCTTTGCAGTAGGAGACCTTGGGAAAATCAGCAAAATTTTCAAGTGTTAAAGCAGTTTCTTCCCTACTTCTATTTTTTTTCCCCCAACAAATTCCCAGTTGGGATCTTTTATAAACCAAAGAGGGACATGGCACAGACACAGAATTGGTGCATCAACTGCTGTGGTTGAGTCATCACAATGATTTTTCTTAGCAGAAAACAAAAGTGCAGGTGCCAAAACCGTGCCCAGCACATTCTGTCACACCTTCCCTGAGGTCTTCAGGCCTTACACACAATGGACATTGTATTCATTTCTCTCAGAACTTCTCAGATGCCTCTGGACAGTAGGACAGTGTTCAGCTTCAAAGTGTCAATCATGGTAAGTGATTTTATCTAACTCACCCAGAGACACCCTTGTTCCACCTCTGGCTGCATGTAAAACAAACCTAATATACAGACACACACTGCACATATTGACATTTATGTTTTATTTAGGCTTTGAAATTCATATTGGAAATATTTTCTCCTTATTTCTCCCAATAGCAATGATATTGTCAATGACAGCAACAGTCACTGATGCTAATTAAACTTCACGGCTTTTGCAGTGGGATTCATAAATAACTATAATTTCTTTTAGAAATTCAGTTGAATAATTTTATCAAGTTGCACATTATAAAAGTGCTGAAGCCCAGAAAACCAGAAGAATTTTCAACTCTGCTACAGAATATCTGCACCATTCATTCAGTAAAGGCATTTTATCCTTTCTGTATTGTCAGTCTGGTACTTTTAACTTTGTCTGTCCCTGATCGTGACGAAAATAGATTTCAAGGAAAATTAGAGGTTTTTGAACTACCTTGGTATTCAGTCAGAGAGGTCATCCCTGTTTCAAAGGAAGACAGACCTTGTTGGATGCAACACAGAACAGCGAGTTCTCGCTAAATTCCTGCTATCTGACCCAGCCACAACTACTCATTTTTCCTTCTAACTCACAATAGACCCTGACAGAGTTATAAGGAGGATGACAAACACTGTCATCAAAATATTTTTCCCTTGAACCGAAATCACAATATTTCAAAATATTTCTCATGAATCAAGGAAAGAAATGAAGCTTATTATTCCTCTTAAAAAAAGAAAACCAAGCTCAATGCCCTCACTGCAGAAAAGCAAACATCAGAGAGGGCAGAGTGACTTCACACTGGTCTGATGTTCACAGCCAAGACAGCATCACCCTGAAGACCTGCTCTTCAAGGGTTGAACTCCCTTTGTCCCCTCCCAGGATCAAACATTTGGTGCCCTCTCTGAACTGCCCACCTTCCAGACTAACTCCAGTTCACAGGGCAGACTTGGCTTGGGATTGTTCCTGGCCATAGACAGAAGGACTTGGCCTTCATTGTGGATATATTCCATTCCTTCTTTCTTTCATCAGAACTACTTTCTGGATTAACCTGTTTTAAAGTTTACCAAAAATTTTCATTTTGAACAAAATTTTCATAATTGACTGATTCCAGGCTCTCTGTCTCATCAGGGACTGTGACAGTGGAACAAAATTAATAAAGTTCATTTATCTGATCAAACACTTGGTTGTCTTGTCAATGTGTTCATGTTCTAGGGACAATGTAACGATACATTCAACTAATTCTAAAGACAACAAAATGATCAGATCTTCATCTCAACACATACTAAAGACACTCAAACACTATAATTTGTGTGAATTGTATCCTATACTTGCAGAAGATGAAAATTGAAGCTACTTTAGAGACTTTCTCTGATAAAGTTGGACTTCATTATTCTCCTACTGTGCTTAAACACAACACATTACTGACTTTTAGAAATAAATCCATACAATCAGTTTTATCTTTCCGATGGTCACAATGCAATCTCGGGCCAAGGAGCAGATCCTACACTAGCACTATAAATATTGGTGCACAGGTATCATTTTTGCTTTTTTTTTTTTTTTGCACAGTCTCATCCTGCTGCATGCAGCATGACATGGCAGAACTTTATTTTCTAATATTACAATTATCACAGCTGCAGTGATTTTGCACATTACAGGACTCAGGAACTAAAAGAACAGATTTCTCTTTCCCCATTCCCCTCTTTTATTTTTAATATTAAAGGCTCATATTTTTTATAAGGCTTAGATGCAACTGATTTTTTTCAGTTTCTAAGTTTTAGTCCCTTAAATTAGCATCTCAATTTGAGCAATATCTCTTCTTGGCATTACATTACTGTAAATATTATACTTTATTGCTAACTGCATATTAAACTGCTTCTTTTTGTTACGAAGTTCTTAAAGCCTAAAAAAAAATTCTTAAACTCTTATCTAGCTAACAGATTGAATCGTGATTGTGGAACAGATTGAAATCTCCATAATGGGAGATCATATAAAAATTCCTCTCTAAGTCTGCTACTTCTTAAATGAACTCTTTAAGATGCAGGGGGATACAAGCGAGGGGAGCAGGAGAGAAAGGACTGAACTGGAGGGTTCAGTAAAAAAAGGAGCACGTGACACACCCAGACTTGGGTACAAGGGAGCTCAAAAACACAGCGAAGGGAAAGCTGAGACTAATTTATTTGTTTTAACCAGGGGATGATAAAGAGTCCCTGCCTGCTTGATTCAGGGGTCAGTGGGAAAAACACAAGCCTACCTGACTGAGAAATTCTGTCCTACATCAGACACAGCAAACCCACCATGCTGTGCCCCTCCAAATATCCAACAGCAGGCACAGAGCAGCTGAAGGAAGGAGGCAAAAAGATGACACAGGAACACCTTCTGTATTTTACTTTTATTATTTCTCTTCCCTGTTTTAATTACTAACACCCAGACAACAAAGCCATACAGAGTTAGCATCAGTGGAAATTCAGATGCAAAACCAGAAATGTTTTTTAGTTTTGGGGTTTTTTTCATGCTTCATGCTAAAAGTGCCACTTAAAGAATGCAGCAGTTACTCATATTTCCTACAGTGTATTTACCCTGTACACTGACATGTCTCCAGTCAGGCACAGAAACAGAAGTTTCCACAAGAACAGCTGATGCATTTCAACACACAGGTTACCAATATCTCCAACTTATTGTAACTAAAAAGCAAAGCAAGTAAAAACTCCCGCAGTTCATCAATCAAAATTGAGGCATTCAGCTCAAGGAATGAGGTCCAAAGATCATGCAAAGGTTCTGACAACCAACACAGAAAAGCAAAGCAATTGATGAGAGGAGCAAAAGGAGCATTGCACTCAATGCTGATGGGTTTCTTCTGGATGACACAAGTGACAGTGGAACCAGCAATGCCCAAACTGCACACAACCACAGCACCAAACAAATGGGGAAAAGTTTTCTAACACTGAAACACTAACAAAGAAAACTTTATTATGCCTGTAACAGTCTCAGTCCCTTCTTTTCCCACACAGAGCAGGGCTGACTATTGTACACTCTGTCTTTGTCCAACTCCACCAGTGTGATAATGTGATGTTGCTCTAATTTAACCCAATTATTCTTTTGTCTTTCCTGAACTGAAACATCACTTTTCTTCTTCCCTTTGAGGCTCATCTCAAACAAATGTCTTTGTTCTAAATGAGACCAATCCATATGTTTGCTCCTGCATATTGTGTTCAGTTAATGGGAAGATTATCTAACACCATAAAACCTCTTTTATTTGTTCCAGTCTCTGCTGTAACCGTTGCACTTGCTGGAGTGTCCCTCATCAACATGTTCTACTTCTGAACAGTCATTCCTCCCTTAAAATCAAGATGATTTATGTCCCTTTAGCATATTCATGTCTCCTTTCCTCAATTCCTTGCTTTCTCATCATATTACATGTGTTTAAAGACCTAAACCCAGATGTACAGCGAAGGCTTTGATCAGGCAGCCTGCAGCAAAGCACTACACACACCAACTAACACCTCAAAACTATAATTCAGGTTATTCATCAACAATTAAACATTGAAGTATTTGCTTTGTTGATTACCAATAAATCTACAAATAGCCATTACCAGAAATCTCATTGTTTACTTTGGCTATTTTCTATCTACTAATCAATGAACAAGAATGAAATTTTGTATCCTCGCTATTCAGGTGTGTTTTTTCATTAAAAATCAGAAATAGATATAAAAATAATGTAAAAGTAATGAGATTATTGAGTGTTTTTTAATAAGTGTACATGCACAGATTAAAAATCTAATACAACCCACTGAAATTATTTGCTGCTCTTCTAATGTGTAACAGCTTTATGACTTTCTTGATTTAAATGTGGATTCCTGCAGCTCCAACAAGGTGCTCTGGCATCCAGACAGCTTTATGATATTGCCAAGCCTCTGATAAACCCTTTTTCCATGCCACACCACCTCACACCAGGAGCAGCAGAATGGACTCCTTGCACTCCCCATGACAGAACAAGATTAATCCCAGAAATCTGCAGAGTTACCAGGCCCCTTTGTTGGTGCTGGATGTTTGCTGCTGCTTCTCTCACAGAGAAATGCAGAGGAGCCCTGGTGGTGTACATCATATTCCCAATTTCCAAAAGATTTCATAGCTCTGTGGACAAAACTGAGAAATGTCTTCTGAGTACTGTTACTTGAGTTTTTTTCTCAAGCCCTTTCCCCATCAGACTCCCCGAGTTCACCCAAACATGATGACCCACTGACCACTCCTGCATTGATCTTGAGCAAGTTTTCAACTTCTCATAGTAACCTGCAACTGTCAGTGGATTTCCTAAACAACTTTTTGAGGATTTGCTAAAACAACTTCCTTTTGTCAAGGGAGTGGAATATGGAAAGAGAAGACATGCTTCTTAGCATCATTATAAACCATCACCTTTTACCAAATTCCCTTGTTTCAGGCAGGCTTAGGGAATTTCTGCAATCAAATTTATTTTCCCAAGTAATAAGAGTTCAGGCTGGAAGCTGAAGAATTCCAGCTACAGGTTGAAAACCTACATCATGCAACAATGAAACCCCCTCCCAGGCTCCGAGCATGGGGCTGCAGGAGCCACACAGTAACCATGGATACTCATTTCAATGGAAAGAAATTGTTATGAACAACAAGGAAACCGTAAAATACATTGAGGAGCTACATCAGATCCTGAAAGCTAAGAAAACCTTGATGCAAGGGCAAAGAACGTGCAAAAAGTTTGATTACCCACAGACCTATTTATCTCTTTTCTAACATATTCCATATTACATGCAGGCATCCATTTGGGATAGGACACCACCAGCAGACAAATAACAGGAGAAGAGCAATCTTGGCCATAACCTTGTCACACATAGGTATGGAGGGGAACATCTGTGGGACAGAATTTAAGGTGAAGAGAATGAAGGAAACTCTTTGTAAGAGTCTGGTGAAACCCAGCACAGCACCAGATTCTCCATTGCAAATCCACAGGGAACACTCAGAGACTGAAATTTGGATGCAGTGCTGGGGGGCTGCCAGTCTGTAAAGCAATTGGCACCGCTGACCTCTCCCTGCACAGGCACTAAACACATGCCTTACACACAGGGAGCAGTCGCTCCCCTGCATGGGCACTAAACACATGCCATGCACACAGGGATCAGTCCACTCCCTGCACAGGCACTAAACACATGCCTTACACACAGGGATCAGTCGCTCCCTGCACGGGCACTAAACACGTGCCATGCACACAGGGATCAGTCCACTCCCTGCACAGGCACTAAACACATGCCTTACACACAGGGATCAGTCGCTCCCTGCACGGGCACTAAACACGTGCCATGCACACAGGGATCAGTCCACTCCCTGCACAGGCACTAAACACATGCCTTACACACAGGGATCAGTCGCTCCCTGCACGGGCACTAAACACGTGCCATGCACACAGGGATCAGTCCACTCCCTGCACAGGCACTAAACACATGCCTTACACACAGGGATCAGTCGCTCCCTGCACGGGCACTAAACACGTGCCATGCACACAGGGATCAGTCCACTCCCTGCACAGGCACTAAACACATGCCTTACACACAGGGATCAGTCGCTCCCTGCACGGGCACTAAACACGTGCCATGCACACAGGGATCAGTCCACTCCCTGCACAGGCACTAAACACATGCCTTACACACAGGGATCAGTCGCTCCCTGCACGGGCACTAAATACAGGCCATGCACACAGGGACCAGCCACTTCTCTCCAGTACAACATGGGAGGGACAGGAAGAGTTACAGCTTGTTAATTATTTACTCACTGTGTAATTTCGACTCTTTTCACTCCCATTTATAGACAGAACCAACATCATATTCTGAGGCAAGGAACCCTTTGTTACAAATAGCAACAGGCTTTGAAATGGCATTGCCTTTAAAGCCCATGGATCCAGGAAAAACAATTACCATTCTCAAATGCTTCCATTTTTAACTAATACAGAAGTTATGCACGTGTCTCATGTGCAGCACAGAATGTAGTGATCACATTTTTTTTTTTTTGATGGTCTTTACAAGGTCAATTTTGGGAAATACTGTAAGTTTGGGATTTATTTCAGAATGCTGAGTCTCTACTCCTTTGCTACTCATGTCACTGGAATGCCCTGAAATAGTTAGAGCAGACCAAGAAATGATCTGGGTTCTGAATAGATAAGAAGTTCCAAAAATTATATCAAAAGGCTCAATAACATAAGTGTCAAGATTATTATGATTTTTAGGAAACAAATTACAGGTCTCACACAAATTAATTATTTCCTTTCTATGTCACAGGAAGATATTAATAGAGGCTTGTAGAAGAATTAAGTTTGAAAGGCATCTCTCGAGGTCACACAGTCCATGGCTACAACCCCAAGGGCCGATCTCCAAACTAGGTGAGGTTAATTCCTCACTCAGTTTCATTTCTTATGAGAATTCCACATTTCGAACCTTCAAATACCTATTTCTGGTGCCTCAAATAGGAGACAAAAAAGGAAGAGATGAGCTTTGAGCCCTCACATTTGCTCCTGACTGTGTAAGGGGTCTAAACTTTGCTGGCACAGGCGTGTCAGATCCTCCCAACACGAGCAGACTTCAGCAATATTCAGTCTTTTACTCTGTCTGTGTACACTACGTTGCTGTGTTTAGGTAATTATGCAACGTGCTTTTACGTGAATAATGGAGATTATTTCTACCACTTACAAAGTGGCTATTCGACAATCAAATCACATTTTGCTGCTAACTCCAAGCATGCCATTTATCAATTTATCTCCATCAGAAGAAAGCTTTTAATGAACAATAAAGTGCCACCACGTCCCATTGACAGGAAATGTGCCAGTAATCCTGACTCTCCCAAACTAGGTGGGGTATCATTATGAGCATCTATAAAATAAACAGTTGTCATTTTCATATAACAAATTTGAAAACTGTGATTTAAAAATAAATACCTGCCTTCCTTATTTCTTATATTTTTAGCAACTCTTGTGCATTATTATTCTGTCTTCAGTTTTCTATTTGTATCTGAACTCAAACATGCATTTCTTCAGGGTGAGCTATTTCATTTACAAGAAATACTGACGTTTCCTTCAGGTCAGATTTTTTTTTTCTTTTTCTTTAGAAAGAAATGATGAAACAATAATAATTTGTCACATCACTTGACTGAAATATGTGCCACTTACACCAACACAGACCAGCAGGTGCACTGCTGAGTGAAGAGCTCTCTCCTGCTATTACTTGCCAGGTAAAATTTATAATACATCAAGATGAAAATTAAAGTGGGGTTGAACAGCCTCACCAAGCTTGGAACTCCAAGATTACCGATGTTTAAGTACAGACAAATTCAGAAAAAAGGTGATTAAAGCTGCAGTTGTAAAAAACATATTAACCTGCCAAAAGCCAGCTGATGCAACTTCATAGGAATATTGTAAATAGCAACATCCTAGGAAAAAAACCCCAACAAAACAAACCAACCAACCAAAACCAAAACCCAAATGCTGCCTAGGATATTGAAAGCTCAGAGGACAGCACACAGACAACAACATGACAGTGTCTGAACATGTCAGTGCTACACAGGAAATCCCAGCTGGGGGCAAATCAACAATTAAAGAAGTATAAACTGATGTCTGAGTTTTTTTAAAAAAAACCTAAAAATATTTCCGATTAAAAATCTAAATTCAAATAGAATTAGTATCATGTTATACATATACACAAAATCTCAGTTATTGAAATTTCAGTAGCATTTATTTCAGGTGTATAACAAAGTGAAGGTCATGCTGCATGTAAAATAATACTTTAATCCAGGGATTACAGTACACAAATAAGGGGAAGATCAAAATCACCCCTACATCATCTTCTCTATGTACTGGCTCTGACACACAATCCTGAATGGTTAATGCCAACTTCCACTTTAAAAACAACTGGGATCTCTCAAAAAACCCCAAACAGTCAAGCTGTTAGAGGTTACCATGGTGCTGCCACTGGGCCTGAGCAGCTCCTGGAGACAAAACCACTCCCAGCATCATTCTTACCATCTGGAAATGGAGGTCTTCAATTCAGAGTCTTGCCTTTCAGCAAGCAAATATGACATCTGCTGACTTTACCATATAAACAAGAATAGGATGCTTGTATTTTAATGAAATAACTTTTCACTCTTAACTATGGATAAACAGTTCTCATTTCTTACAGAGACACACTTAAAATTCTTCCAAAAGTGTCTTTAGCTGTCAAGGGTTAACTGGCTTATGAAATAAAATAATCACAACAAAAACCAACAACAACAATTCTGCCTGGGAAAACCACATCCAGCTGCAAAAACAAGACACCTTGTATTAACCTGAGATCTGGCAGAGCCTCCTGAGAACAGAATATCCATCCCCTGCTGCCAGGGCTCCTGGAGCACCAGAAAAACAGTGCTGATAAAGCTGTGTTAGGAAGCCCCATCCAGGAAGGGCAGCTGCTGTCTTAGAGCATGCAGGAGAATGATTTATGGGCTCTGCTTTTGCTCTGAACCAGAAGGACCACATATATTACACAGTCAGACATAAAAACACCTTCAGTACCGTTTCAACCAATGCATAAACCGCTTTCTTTCAACACAGTTCTGTTCACTTTTTGATTAATTTTCAGCTCTAGAGTACTAATTGTTGAGTGCCTTAACTGGCTGAGTAGAATGCAAAGCAAAGTGTGTGCTGCACTCCTTTTCAACAAATTCCTCAGCTTACTGAAGGAGGAATTACACTGGAACAGCTGCTGGAATATGGTTAGCACTTAGTTTACATCTTGGCATGTTTAGCATAGATAAATTACACACTGTGGCTCTGGGCATGGTCACTCAGGAAGGCAGAACTTGTGCTGCAGATCACATTTCCAGCCCTTTTCCCTCACTTCCATGGGCATTTTGGAACACTCAGCCCCTGCTGACACCACCACTCCACTTTTGAATTAGATAAACCACACTGAGCAACGGCAAAACACTGGGAAGGCTCCGGATTTTGTGAGGTACACACGAACAATTCATAAAGGATACACACATACGTTACTGAAAATTGTGAATTCACTAGAAACAAACCTTAACTTTCCTTTAGTGGAACTTATTTCTCAGGTCAGGTGCTTACAGCCTTTTGGGTATCACATTGATGCAAGCTTCCAAAAAAACCCTGTCCATGTATGACAGGCATTCTGCTGAGGACAGGGTGGTGTGAGCTTACACAGGTTTTATTCTCCCCCAACCTTCAACCTGTTGAGCAGTGTAACTCACTTGAAAGCTACATTTTTATAATATTCATCAAAGAATACATTAGGAACTTAAATATCTTAGAAAACTCTCAACTATTCTGCTGTCTTTAGGAAGTGCTCTCTGCCTGTGCCATTGTTTCTCCATGTTCTCAGTTACTCTCCATCTCTATCTGCTGCTGTATAAAAGATGTACATCCATGGAAATCCTGTCTATCCATCCCGTTTCTACGGCACAACACACCCCAGTGCATTTCTCCCCAGTTTCCAGACATGTAACTTGTCCCATAATAGAAGAAAAAAACTTTGGTTTTGCGTCTCTCAGTTATGAGAATGCAACAGTTTCAAGCCAATATGATTTTACTCCCTCTTTAGCCAAGACTCCTGATGCCTCAGCCTGGGAGGTGATTGAGGTGTGAGCTGAGAGGTTCCAGCACTGCTCCAACAAATTCATGTCACACACAGTAATAGTCACCACATCCAAGATACAAAGGAAAATAAGACTTTGGAGTAAAGAGGAAAAGCTGACAGATAATGTTCAAAATTAGGGTCATTCTGGGAATTCACAAAATTGCATTCTGTATGTTTTTCCTATCAGAAATAGCACAAGAGTGGAACTCATTTTGTATATATATCTAAAACAAAATAGAAGCTCTGTTACATGTTCCCCTCCAATAAAACAAGTCATCTGTCACTATTAAGTGATGCCACTTCTAGAGTAGTGCCTGCTCTTGGCTGCTCTAGGCAGGCAAGGCCAGGCAGGGTTATTTAGTCACAGACTCACACAGCACATCTGACACCAGGTTCAGGCTGAGAAAGACCATAAACACTGACATAGAAAACAACGAAGGAGAAGGAAAATGAATCTTTAAATGCTAATTTAATTGTCATGTAAAACAATGGTCATAAGCATGACCTTTGTCAAGGAACCAAAGGTCAAGGAACCAAATTTAGAATGGCAATTAAATTAATTAAAAGCAGAATAAGGATTTCAGCTAAGTACACATGAGCCCACAAATTTTAAAGTTACATTTTTTTATATTAATTTGACAAGGAAAACAGGTAGAAGCTTTCTGTAACAGCAGCAGCTGTTTTTAGATAACGTTTCTTAATTTATACAAGGCAGCTCAAGTGCTTAGATTTTACTGATTTCTAAGTTAGTCTTTCTCAATCTCCACATGTATTTAGTGTATCTGCATACTCACACTCGAGAGATATTTGCTCCAAACTTAACTTTGAGACAATTAGATTTCTGCTGCCACCACACATTTAGGACAGCTCTGAAAAAGCACAGTAGAGGAAAGCAAATACCATTTCCATTTGTTGTGGTCATTATCAGCTGCAGTACTTCATTATAGCTCAGTAACTGGATTAACCACTCTGACAACCACAAATGCCTGACATGACATCCCTTCCTGACTCTGCAGACTTGGCCATCTCTGAGTCACCTTAAAAGGAATGTCAATAATGTATATCACACAAGTGGCTCAGAAAATGAAGAAATCAATACAAACCACATCAATCCTCTCCATCTTCCTTAGATTCACCAAAATCTATTCAAAACATACTTTTCTCACTTCAATTCTGCCTCGGATTGTTGATACAAACCCTAAATTTAACCTACAAAAAAGGCTGGTATCTGCCTTTAAGACACAGATCTCACATATTTTAAAAAAAAATAATTTTAAATCAGACATAATGTTCAGAAACCAACGTAAAATGAACCCAGTGCCGAGTCACACCTAAGAAGTGAAAGGTTCAACCCTTACTACTGAGAGCAGAAGACAAGAAGAAGTTTGACTGCAAGGGCAGTGCTGTTACTTTTGACAAAGTTTTCCACAGAGAGAATGAGAACTGGTGGTGACTGAAAGAAGGGATGCCTTGTAATAATCTGAATATGTCACTTGCAGTGACCAAAGCAGGCACTGCTAAATCTGAGCACGTGGCTGTTCAGCCTGTGCCATGGAATAATCTGTCAGGGAGGGAGCACAACCTCCTGATGGTACTACTGAAAAAAGCATCACCACCATCCATTCCTCTAAATGATGATTCCATCACAGGACACACAAAGTCCAATTTCAGAATGCAAACAGAGGGGCAACATTTACAACTAATCCTGAGAATCACCAATATTCTTTGAGGAAAGAGGAGGGAGGAGTGCAGCAGCACAGTCTGACCCCCAAATGAATATACTACAATCTCAAAGAAGGCTGGAGATTTTTGGATCAGTAGCAGATGAACATTTCTGGTTTGTAATGAGAAACAGGCCACCTGGTTTTGATCCCTCATTGCAGGTCATTTACTTTTCAAAAACGCAGTCCATTTCTCACTTTCACATGCTATTTAATCAAAGAAAATCATGCTTTATTTTAGAAAAGGATTATGTCACTGAGTTTCATTAAGTCCTTTTGGAGGCCTCCTGGCATTAAGACCACATTGAATACTTTCATTAATCAGGACCAGGTAGTTCAAGCCATGTGGGATTTGAGGCACAGCATTTTCTTACCCAAGACTTTGAGAAAGGAAATCTTTTATTGCCAATTAAAAAAAAAAAAAGAATGAAATACAAGCAAATATGGGCAGAGAGTGAGCACTACAGAAGAATTGTCTCTGAAGCACATTCAGGCTACAGAACCATCACTCAAAATCCAAACAATTCTATCAGCATCAAATACTAACTCCTAACAATCCTGCTTAAGGAAATAAACTTTGTAGCAGCATGAAAACGTTTTATCAGATTTGTCTGTAAGTCTTAAAGGCAGGAGGAAAACCTTGAAGTTGGTTGACAATACTGAACTCACTTATCCCAGTAAGGCAATGGATATACAGAAGTGTGCTGTGTGACTCAGCTTTTCACCTCTGCTTTTTATCCCAAGCAGATTTAATTCTTCAGCTCCAAGAAGACAATTCACTGCATTTCTATCAAAATACTTGGCCTTCCACTGACAACTTCTGAGTGCAGTTCTGCATCACCAAAGTAAAAACCTTTAATAAGCAGAAGAGTTTGCAAGTAACATAGTTTAAAATAATTTACTGTAATCATTTCCTTGTTCCTTCTCCATGTTAAAAATACAGTGTAATGTATCATGTAATCTGTCAGAGTCTATAAAGGTTTTGCCACAGATGCTGTTTGAAATAAAGTAACTTTATTTCCAGTTCACAATCCAAAAAAAAAGTTTCTATAAAAGCAAGTTATGGACATGGATAAAAAAAGGCTCCCTCAACTTTTCCCCCTCTCAGTGCATGTAAACTACAGTATTATGTATATAATGCATTTTTGAAACCAGTCCTCCTTGTCTCCCTCCTTATTGCAGTTTCACAGCATGCATATGGGTATGAATAAGCAAGGGACTCTTCCCCCCAACTCCAGGCCCAGCAGCTTGGGAAATATTGCACATTTCCATAAATGATACTGCACGTACAGAAGGCTGTCTTTCAAAGAGGCTTGATAATTCCTAAATGAAATGTTTACACAGAGCAGGTCAAGCCAAAAGGTTTGCAATATCAGTATTTAACTTATGGAAATCTGTTTATCACTGCTAAGGAACATGGGATGACTTCAAATGCTCACTATCTAATGTAGGCATTTAGAGCAACTTGCATGAATTCTCATTCCAATTTTTAATTACTATGCAGTCTGTGAAGACAAAACTCCAGAGTCAGATTGCTCTTTTTATCTTTTATCAGAACAATTAACATTAATCACATATTACTTCACAGGCACTGCTTTTCTACACATTCATTACTAAAATAATAAACTGAATGAAGTTTGAGTAAAATTATTAACATAACCACAAGTAGAGATGTTCACACAAACATATTTCTATCACTATTTCCTCAGCCAGCATTCATCAGGAGCCACTGAAAGGCTTAATTTATACTCACTACATTTCAGGACTCCCAATAAATAAAGAAATAGTAATTCCTTGTAAAAATATTTGTATTATGTTGTGGTTTTTTTCCCAGATGTAATTTTCTTCTTAGACTCTGTGTGTGTATATATATATACACATAGTTATATATATATAGTTTTATATATACACATATATATGTGTGCGTGTATATATATACACAGTTATTATCTGCATAACTTTTCAAATCCTTTGTGAAAACAAAAAACAAGGACAGGGATTTCATACCGTTAAACAGTTATTTGTGGCAGGAAAGGACAGCAATGAATTTGTTTTTACTTGAGATTAATTGTAAAGTTTTAGACACAGAGTTAGAATTCAGGTCTCATAGAATGGATTGGGTTGGAAAAGACCTCCAAGATCATCAAGTCCAACCCTTGGGCCAACTCCAGTCCCTTTACCAGATCATGGCACTCAGTGCCACGGCCAAGCTCACTTGAAAAACCTCCAGGGATGGGGAATCCACCCCCTCTCTGGGCAGCCCATTCCAATGCCTGAGCACTCTCTCTGCAAAGAATTGTTTTCTCATCTCCAACTTCAATTTCCCCTGGCAGAGCTTGAGCCCCCCGTGCCCCCTTGTCCTATTGCTGAGTGCCTGGGAGAAGAGCCCAACCCCCACCTGGCCACAACTTCCCTTCAGGTAGTTCTAGTCTCTGTGAGGTCCATCCTGGTTCCTCACCTACTAGAGAATAAAGTAGCCAAAGGAGTTTTTTTTCCCCAAGGTTTCCAATCCATGGCTTTAATTTCTATCTCAACATCCTAAAATGAAATAACCACCCATCCATATGGAGATCCAGACATTTAGTGTTTTGGGTTTATTAAAATCCCCTTGTACTGATAACAGCACAGGGGCACATGATTTGGCACAGTAAACACAGGTCTAACAGCCTAATTGCTTGGATATTTTGTGGATCATTATGCTAATGCCTCTGCAGTGAAGGGCAGCAAGGAATTCCCAGCACAAAGCCCTTTCCTTGCTGACTGAGAAGGAACAGGTAGTGGTAATGTGGGAAGAGTTTTTTAAGTTCCTTGTAGCACTTCAATATTTTCTTCAGTTTCCTGAAGAAGTTTTGTTATTGTTTTCCCTAACCTGATGTCCACATTTAATCACCAAAAATGCACCTCCACCACACAGCAGATGTGTTATTAACTATTTCTGGAAAAAAAAAAATAAAAAAAAATCATCCAGCAGGAGAAGACTATGGAATAAGTCAACACTGGCAGATGGTGTTTATTTTATCAGTGCTCATGTTACAAATTGCCACCTATTGCATCAGTATCTTTAAGGGAGAAGCTTCACCCAAAAAGTGAAAAAGATATTTTTTTTCCTAAAGCTGTCACAGAATTAATTCCTGTTCTCATGGCCTCCAGTTTTTAGGATGTGGTGCATTACAGAGGAGATGGGGTTGTATGAATCTGAGATGATCAGGTACTTCTCTAGCAGCAAAATACCTGTTTTGTTTCTTAAGCAAATTCCAAATGCTGATGTTAAGATAAATTCTGTAGCACTGCTCCTAGAAGAGGCACCTGGTAGAACTGTCAGCTTGTTTTTCCCTAGGAGCTGATATGCAACAGTTTTACTTCCTGAGAATTTCCTACATTCTCGTGATTTTATTTTATTTTATTTTATCACACACATTTGACTTTGTGGTTTACATTGTCTGGTTGATTGTTTCTTCACAAAACAGCCTGTTGAATGAGGAGCAACTGCACAACCTGGACTTGGCTACTTAAACAAATCACTGCTAAAATCCCATGAAAAACCCAGGTTTTGCTCATGTAGTTGTGACAGAATTTCCATTAGAACGTGAACATAAAACACATCGCAGAAACACAAACTCGTATGATCCTCTGTAAGGTAAATCCACAATAAAAGCAGCCAAGGGAACTAAATTCCTCACTCCTGTGATTTAAAGAGAATTATTAGGAATGCTTTCCACAGTATCATGACACAGTATTTAAATGCAATAGAATTTGTTTATATCTGGAGGCTACTGGACATCTCTCATTCCCACCGATGGTCTCAGATGCCCCACAGAGAGATCATCATCCTGAATCAACTCCCCACACAACCAGTTCCATTTTGTCTTTGCATGTCTAAAGCAGAAGATAAAATCCAATTTTCTTCCCCCAGAATAGACTTAATTCCTACCTTTACCAAACTACAGTTCAATAGATAATGACCTAAAAGTGGTTTAAAATCTTACTCATACTGACCTGCAGGACAGTCCTGTGCTTCCTGCACCAACCTATCAAATCATATTCTAAGCAGTACACCATTACATTTATTTTTCTTTCTTACATTACTCAGTATTATAATACCTGGATCCTTTAAAAGCTTTAATGATTTTGATAAATCTCTCAACTTTCATTCCATTATTTTACAGTTTGAAAAAAAAACAACAAAAAACAAACCCCAAACAAACAACAACAACAAAAAACCAAACCAAACCAAAACACAAGGATGTCCTTATTCTTTTGTTTAATTCTGTTTTTAATTCTGAATGATTAATATGAGCTAGATTTGAGATATTTGGGAGTTGGTTTTTTTTGGTTTGGTTTTGTATTTCTTTAATCTACTAAGTATTCTCCCAGAGAAGAAATGATCACAAAAGGTGAGATTCATGCTACTGCAAATAGTAGATGGGGAGATTTTTTATGTAGGACATTTGTGTCCTTTTTTCCTTCCAGAGCCTGCCCATGGATCTGACAACAATCCTCCTGTTCTGAATTTCTGAAGCTCTGACCATTCTAATACCCATGGTCAGCACTTCACATCCTTTCCCCCACCACCTCCTGGTCTGCACCAGCAGCACCTTCCTCCTTAGCAAAGCAAAAGCTGAGCAGACCAAGAACCCAAAGCTTTTAATAGACCAGAGCAAAGCAATCCATGCACTGGGTGAGCACACGCAATAACTGGGGACCTTTTAAACAAAGTCTGAGGGCTCTTCTTATGGTGATACAGAGAGTCCTCTTCTGTTGCCACAACTCGCTCATGGGAAGCTCTGCAACACTATTTGGATGCACTCTCATTTAGCTGAGGCTTCAAACCAAGGTCGGTGCTATCTGTCTGATTTTGGCAGCATCCACATTGATGTAAAAAACCCCCTATGACACTGTTTAAAAGGAGCAGAGATAAAGTTTGCTTTTGATCAATTCCCTCAAATTTTTGTCATAATAAATTTGGGTGATCTCAATGCCAGTCAGCACACGTGGATCTAGAACTCCCTGCACCTTCCTAACCACATTTAGAGCATGCAGATTCCTGGGAGTAAGTTTTTGTGTTGCTTGTCTCAGTTCAATTATTTTCTTAAATGCACATTTACTGTCAAGTCAGAGGTAAGAGTAAATATTATCAAGTATTTTTGAGTTGAGATATAGTTATTAATACATTCTCACATCCTTCCTAGTTTCTAGAGCTCTGAACCAACACAGTACAAAAAATTAAAAGCAATATATCAATCAAAATTGTTTGAATTGGGAGGGGTATCAGGTTGTCAGGGAATATAACTAAATCCAAGAGAAACAATATTTGATGAAAAGCCTCAAAGCTTCAAATGAGAAAAGACATTTTTCATTTGGATGCAATATTTTAGGCAAAACCTTTCTGTCATCTTGATAAATGCACTCAAAAGTGTTATTCTTGGAGATTTAATACAGCTTAAATAGCATAACCCTTTCATTCCACCTGTGCCAAAATCCCTTCTGCAACACCAATAATCAGGACGCTCCAAAAATGCAGAGAGATGTACAAGATCATCTCCATCCCTTATTAATTTCATCTTTATTACCAACCATATACACACCACCTTGGGCAATTTTTTGCATTACACATCAGCATTATGGAAATTCAATTGCTCTTCTAAGTGCTCTGGCTCCCACTCCTCCAAGAAGGAAGGAACACAACAAACAGACCTTATCTCCAGGTGGAAAACACACTGAGCACTCGTGGGCTGCTTTAACTATGAAATGGTCACAGATGTTCAGGACTCGCCAGATTCTGACTTAAGAAACTGTCCCAGTGTTTGGTCAGACACTGAGAATCAAAGAATAATGCCATTCACCAGGTTTTGTTAATCATCAAGCAATTATTTATCAGAAAATAAAACTGGGAGTGATGAGAAAACCTTGGTTTAGGTCTCATGCAAATATTAAACAAGCAGAACATTATTCCTGGTTAGGGCCCTCATTTTGCAAAGCTTCTCCTTCAGTGCTGAACTGAAGAGTCCAAAAGGAAAGGTATCTCTCATTGCTGTGCTAGGGCACAGGTGCAATGAAAGAAAAGAATAAAGTAACAAACCACTTATTTCATCTCATTAGGCAGTCAAATACAAGGTAAAACTTCCAGTGTTGAGGACAAAAGACTTGATAAAAAGTGGCCCTTGCTAATTTAGTCAGGGCACATGCTGATAATACTGTAGTGAGTATTAGTGCTCATACCCAGTGAATGAAAACCACTCTTGGAATTCAAGGAATGTCAACTCTAAGATGTCAACTGAATCATTACCTTTGTCCAAAATTCCTTAAGAGGTCTTTGGATTGATATTACCACAGCTTGATACAGATCTGTATTACTACAGATTGATATCACTAAAACTTGGTAAGTTTTTTCTTTTGCAGGTTTTTTTTTTTACAGCATCCTCTTCCTCCCAAAGGAATTTTGCTCTCAGGGAAACAAAAGGTATGGATGTACATGTGTGGGGGGGAGTGGTAATTAAAAAAATCCTGTCTCTCAATGAGGTGGTTTCCTACAAAACCAGGAACACCAACACAACTCCCTGATTGCTCTGCACAACCCCCAAGATAGAAAACTTTAGGGACCATCAAGTGTGATTGTCTAAAACAAAACTCTTAGATCAAAAAAATTCCAAGCAAGACTGAAGATGAACAGAATTATCACCAAACCTTTCATTGCAAAGTCAGATTTAAGAATCTCTGAAGAAACATGGATCACATGCAAGCGTTTCTCAATGAAAATACAAAAAGTGCAACTGCCTTTGTGAAAAAAGTGTCAGATTCAGCTACCATATTGTGTTTAAATTGAGCCTGTGTGTACCAAGATCCAGCAATCAATCACAGAATCATAGAGTCAATTGGGTTGGAAAAGACCTCTGAGATCACCAAGCCCAACCCTTGCTCCACTCCACCTCTTGCATGTCTTAGCTCTGCCCTCCATGGAATGATCCCCATAACATGGATCAACATCTGCTCAGGAAAAACAGCTCCTTCAGTGAAAACTCCCAGGAAAAACCCCACCCCTCTTTAGTTCAATCACATCAGGAAGGGAATATTCAACACTGAAACAGACATAAGTAGTAAAGAGACCAAGTTTACTCAACAGAATATAAAACACCCAGAAGGAAACAACAAACAAAGAAATCCCACAACACAATAAGCAGGACACAAACAGGACAAGATCATTGCACGACACACAAGTTCTAAACTAGGCTCTAAGTTGACAAGGAACAGTTGAAGCAAAATGAAAACCTTACGTATGAGAGAGTTCTTTGTCTCAGCCAGCTGCTGCCAGCTTGTCTGTCTGTCTTTCAATTTCTCAGAAAGGTGTGTGTGAAAATCTAAATGAAATAAAACAAATAACAGTTTAGAGATGGCTCTCCTTGTCTTCCATTCCATTCCCCTGTGGTGCAACGCAGCCAATAAAACGTTTCATCTCCTCCCACCCACAGCATTCCTTAATAATAAAAAATACATTACTCAATATTATCTAGAGATTGAGAATTCTTATATCTCGTTGTCAATGACATACAAAAAGGCACATTGAGTAGCAGTAGTTTTGTCCAATCTTGCTTTGCAGGAGGTCCATATACCCACTGTGGGCATCACTGGGAATAAAAAGGACTGAATGTAGAGAGATGTGGCTGGTACGTGTCAGAACCCAACCTGAAGGCCAGGGCAGTGCCCAGCTGTGCTGCACAGCACCTGCTTAAGGTCATACTAAGGAATTTCCAGTGTATTATCTATTATTCCAATAGCCAAGTGTGGATCATTATATCCTGCTGAAACCAAACTCTTGACATGTATTTGGCAAATGGAAAATTTCAGGGGTAATAAATCACTTCTTGCATGTTTATTTTGCAGCACTGTGATGACTTTTACATCGACTACCACCATCAACAGGCTCATTCTGCTGCATCTCAACCAGAAAGGACCCACTCAAACTCCACTATTGCAAGGAGAAGGTTTTTACCTCAGCTCTAGGAAGGGAGACTTTAATGCATTTTTTAAAAAAAAAAAATCCTTTAGTTTTAAATCATCTTTCTCTTTGTCTGAAACCAACTAACTCAAATAATCTTGGATTTTGAAAACATGAAGTAATCAGGGAGTCCCCTCACATTTGAAAAGCATAAAATCAATAGAAAATTATTACTGAATTTCATAATAACATCAGGAGAGTTTTCAGATGTAGAAAACAGGAAATATAAAGCTTATTTTTATCTATTTACATGATTTTCCTTGCACAAACTTACAGGACAAGAAGCCTAATAATTAATGTACAATCACTCCAGTAGTTGTTGTTCACTGTCTTTAAGTCTCCACTGGGAAATGATTTTACTTGGTACATCTCAGGTTCAAATCCTTCATAATTTTTATAAGATAATAATTTACTCTCATACTCAAGACTCACACAAATCAACAACAAATACATGTTCTGCATACCACAGCAATTCATTATATGCAAAGAAAAAAGGCAATGCATTGACATTTACAGATACAAAAATAGCTGAGCAAAACAATGGAAAATAAACCACTTTGCAGGCTAAAAATGCACAACAACAAATTAAGCTTTTTGGTAGGAACACAAATATTTTGCTGCAATAGGAAGAATGTGAAGAAATGACAGCTTTGAGTCTTAT
Source organism: Sakesphorus luctuosus (assembly GCA_013396695.1). Lineage (NCBI taxonomy): Eukaryota > Metazoa > Chordata > Aves > Passeriformes > Thamnophilidae > Sakesphorus > Sakesphorus luctuosus. Next base: position 1,535,063 of record VWZD01010421.1, on the reverse strand, counting down.
ATCACTGGATTTGGGGGGAAAGGGATTTCAAGGGATAAGTTACAAACAAAAGCCAGACAGAGTTGACTGAACCAGCTAAACGTCCTCTTACCACAGATGAAATTCAATTTTCATGTGGTATGACTACACACTCTTGATGATACATTTTTTTGATTTAAAAGCAAGGAAGGAAAACAAGAGATTTTCAGCAACATTTCACTTATCAAGATAGTGAAGTTCTTTAATGCTTCACTATCTTATCAAGAAAGACAATTCAAAGAGCAATATGCAAATGGAGATGTGTGAGGGGCAGAGCACAATCAATATCAATATAAAACTTTGATAAATGAAGAAAAATTATTGCTCATTTCTTCATTTTGGTATTAGTAACAATTTCCCCTCAAAACATAATATTTGATACTATTTTCATATTTTAAAAATGGGAGAAATTAAATATAAGTAAACATATGCAGGAATATATCAAAAAAGTTGTGGAATTGTTTCACTAAGTTGTTTTTTTTTTTTCTTATGTGAGAATGGGACTAAATTCTTAAACACAGCTAAATTCTTCTGTGGTTCTTAGAATTAAATTAAACCATTTTAGCAGTTTACAATTTTACATTTTCTGTTCTATCAACATGCAAAGCTTTGAATCCTTTACTGTCTCTTTTTTTGTTTCAAGTTTTGTTTTCATTTCTCTCGCAAGAGGTAAATCAGAATTAATCCGTCAACAGTCCATCTATTGATATTTTCTCACACTTCCCTTCAAGCCTGTGTGTGTTACTGAATGTGCTGTTTTCTCTCTCACCTGCCCATGGTCACACCTTGGGATGTTTGATCCTTACCAAGGATACAGATGAGGCAACAAACTTCACCCCAGCAAGTTTAGCCATCCCTCTTTTTATGGGAAACATCTAAAACTAATGGTTTTAATGTAAGTTTCCAAGCTCTGTTTCACCAATAATTAAAAACCAAACCAAACCAAAAAACCCAAAAAAACCAAACCCAACCAAAAAAAAAAAAAAAAAGAAACCAGTTTGTTACCAATGCCCAAAGGAAAAGAATATTTAAATGTTGAGACACTTTCAAATAGTGTCATCTGAAGGGAAGTCTCCATGGGTATTGCCTTCCTCTGACACTCACAGGGAGTTAAACCTAATTGCATTTAGGGTTATCTCTGGCAGCTACTCTTGGAATCAACCATCCTCATGAGGACTATTGTTCTAACTAATCTACTTATTAGGCTTTTATTCAGATTTAGTACAGTCTTTTATAAAAAATTTCTCAAAGGGATAGTAATGGATTTTGCAATTATCACAGAGGAAAGAACAGACTGTGACCTACAATCTTTGGCCTTGCCAAAAATTAAGGGGGGAAAAAAAAATCTTTTTTAAGTAAATCTTCAGATCATTAAGTTAATTGTGGTCCCTATCAGGCACCACAGTTCCATCTGGAAAAGGTAAAACCTTTGTGAATTTGCTGTGTCCTCCTCCACACTGCCCTAAAACACAACCCCCCAGAGCCCACAGTCCTTCTCCTCCCACAGGCACTGGCAGGGAGGAGGAAATGTGCTTTCTGTACCTGACTGGCAAAGGGGAAGGAGCAGCAGCTTTCACCTTGCTGTCTCAAGCCCCAGTTTAAGGTAAAAATCAGTGCTGATACAGGTAATTTTAAATAACAGTACCAATATTAGCAAGGCATTTGAGAACTGAGAAACAGCTCCTGCAGTCCCTGCCCCAGTCCCCAGTGAGGCACACGAGGTTGGGACCAGCTGTTTGCCTTCTGAGTGCTCAGCAAACTCATCATTCTCTTGATTCATGGTTCATCTTTTGAGCTACTCCAAACTGTCTCCTCTCCAGGAATCCTCAGCCCTCTCTCTTCTTTCTCTTCCTCTATCCCCAGTTTTTCTCCTTTGGAATTTTCCCCCTTCCCAGTGCTGCCTGAATGGATGCTTCCAACTATGCACTAGGAATTTTCACCCTTAGTTCACAGGGATTCTGGCATTTCCCTGTTTAGCATTTTCCAACAGACATCACTGAAAGCTTGGCTGCCAATCATTTAATGTGCTCCACCCTTTAAGAGGATCTCACACTGTTTATGGTTGGGGGTTTTGTTCCCATGAAAACTTCCCTGCATTTTACAAGACTTGCTTCTTCCACTCATAATTCTTATGCCTCTGTCAATCTTCATCTAGAAAATAAATATGAAACTTTAAATATGAGCAGAGCCTAAATATCCTCCCAAGCTTTGTTCTTATTTTCCCTCTTCTATTTACCAAAGACACATAACCCAATTTTTAGTGGTAATAAACAATAAAAAGATGGTTTATTTTATCAAGTAGCACTTCAGAAACACTGGGGGAATAAAAAGGTCTTACAAAGAAATACCCTGAATTTCTGAAGCTGCTTCCCCTCCCTCTCAGTATTTGCACAAAAACATCCAGTAACAAACACTTGCTCCATTCCCATCACGCCACCCAGGCTGAGTCTTGTCCCAACTGTCTCTGATTTCCTCTCTGTTGGGCACTTTCTATGAGCAGAAGCTGCTGCTCTGTTAGTGCCTCAGTATATTTTCATGGGTTTTCACTCACCCTTTATTGATGATCATTGTGTTTTTTGAGGACTAGAACAAAACCCATAACAACTGACAGAACACTCAGTGCCAGGCAGGTCAAGGCTCCACTTTGTCGGGAAACAACCTGGTGGTGGTGGGGGTGGTTTTCCATCCCACTCTACCCCAAGACTTCAGACCAAGTCAGGTGGACAGATCTAAAAATGTGGTACCTCATAATCTCTACACACACCACTAACTATGGTTGCAAAAAAGTTACTAAAAAATAAATTTAAAAATCCATAATGCCAAAGCCACGCACAAAAGTGTGGGAATACAAACTGTTCTGCAACAGAAAGGCCACACAATTTCTCTTTTCCTGTGTTGTCTTGACAAAATTACTATCTGCTGCATTGCTCTATTATGTTCTACTGCACATTTTACACCCAATGTTTTATTTGTTACAAAAGTTGTGTTCGTTTTTCTCTCCTCTGAAGCACATTCAACAAGTCAATTAAACTTAAAAAGCTTTACCTGCTGAGTACACCAGCAGCTCTCAAGCAGAATTGTTTTCCAATAAAAAAACACCCACAAGACACATTTATGGGTGGAATTAGACAAAATAAAGTATATTAACACACCACCAAATATTCATGCAAGAATGACAAACATTACAAAGGAAAATGTCCTGATACAGTTAATCTAAAAGAGCATTTTAGTTCAGTGAACTCAACAACAATTACATCTTGTGCCCTTTCCTCAGCCTACCAAAAGGTTACAAAATGGAAGTCTGAAGGATTTTTCACTCATTGCAATTCAGGACTTGCTAAATATTCCCAAAGCCCCCCAGCAGCAGATCTGCTGCTCCAGGAGCTGCATTTCCCAAGCAAACTGTCCTGCCTTTTGTTCAGGATACATTAAGCAATTAGAGAGAGCAGCACAGGACTCAAAATGACAAACACTTACAGTTTGTGTTTCCACTTCCTCTGGCCCCCTAAAAGCATCATCAGGATGTGCTTGTACCACACTCAGGGACATCCATAATTCAGATCAGCACTTAGCAGAGTGCACAGAGGTGTCTATTTATTTGTGCAGAAACCTGCTACACTGAGGAACTCAAAGTGAACAGAAACTAAATTTCAAGTGGATTTCTTTAAGTCAAATTAATGGTTTCTTCTACTTTTATTTCCAAAAAGAATTAAATACAGGCCCTGTTAAGTCCAAACAGATATGTATTCACAGACTATTCTGAGTTTGAAGGGACCCCCTAAGGTCATCGAGTCCAACTCTCAAGTCAATGGCCCACACAGGGGCTTGAACCCATGACCTTGGCATTATTACACCCAAGTTTTAACCAACTGAGCAGATCTCAGGATTATGTCTACATAGGAATGTCAACCAATCTCACAATAGCCCTTTAAGATTGTGCCACTGCATCAGTGGTAATTGGGATGAACCTTCTCAAATGCCCCTGCACACCCACCCCCTACCATCTAAAATATTCACAATTGCCTCAACATGGTCACTGACTCACAGAAAAAGAAAAAAAAACCCTTCCAACTGAAAGTTTGCAACGTTTTTGTTCTTCCTTATGCTTCTCCCTTCTGGTTTTGTTTTGCTTTCCCTTTTGAAGTAAAGGTCAGTTTAACAACTCTTACTTCGTGCTGTTAGCAATGGTTTGGTGTCCCCAAACACACCAATGACTCAGCTACGACTCAGATCTCCATAATTTATAAAATCATAAGCCACAATTCTCATGGGAATAATTTATTACAAATTAAGCTTCAGCCTCAAGCAGCAACTAAAGGTTCTATCAGGTTCCTACTTTACTCCAACATCACCCTCTGTTCCAATGGTTATATTTTCAGATCGAAAACTTGACATCTTGAAATTCCAGTAACACTTTTACAAAATGACTTTTCAAATCTAACTAAAAAAAAAAAAGTTTCTCATCCCAGTACCCCCCATAAATATGGTGACAAAAGTCATGTTAATGAAGTTTTACAACAAAAGTGCTCAGCCACAAAGTTTAAAATGCAGAAGAGACTGTAGACATTGTACACCATCAATCAACACTTCAATTAAAGCACCTTCTCTGCTGTTTCTTGCAACTTCTGGCAGCACAAAAGACTGCAGAAATAAAAACATTACAGAGATGTCTAAAAACAATTTGAATTCTAAAAGTAACTCCATAAAAAGAATTTTTCTCCTTATTGTGGGATAAATACTTTTCAGCTTGAAAGTGCTACAAAAAAGGATAAATCAACCAGAAAAAGTTATCTGCTCATACTAATTTCCTGCTTCTTGTGTAAAATAAGGGAATAAACTCAAGTTAACTGCTCTTGATAAGACTGTCCTTGTTTTAATTTATCAGCTAATGTCAGCAGAAGGGAACACTGTGACACCTGTGGAAGGGATTCATAAAACAACAGAAAGAAGGTTTTCCACTACAGGCTAATTCTACTAGCACTAAATTATAATAATCACATGTTGGGTTTTGTGTCACCCTGCCCCTCCACCCGAACAAATAAACAGCCCAAAAATGATTTATTCTGTCCAAACCCCAGTGTGAAGTTAAGGCATATGGACTAAAAGGGTAAGAAGGCCCAAAGTGCTACATTAGTGACATCCCGGGCGTTTTCCCAACAACCTGAATATTCCACAGGTGCTACAACATCCTCTCTGCCTCCAGGGCTGCAGCTCAGTCAAAACCAACTCCCTAAGAAGACAAAGGAAGTGATTGAGATCAGTGTTCCAACCTCACAAAACAAAACAAAGAAGCTCTTGAAGTAATGACCTCAGCATCTGTCTGCCCCATTATAGTTATGTTCCTCACTGTTAGAATTATTGTTTGCTTTCAAATTGTTATGGCAAGTTAATTAATTGATGAGCATCAACCACCTTTAGACCTACTTTTACTTACTGATCTCTCCTGTCTACAGAAAATTCCATTAGTGAAAAGAACCCCAAACAAACAAATTACAGTTTTCAAGTAATTTAGTTGGTAAAATGTAATTTGTCATCGGTGCCTGTAAACAATTTTGAAGAACTAAGAACTGACACTCAATTCAGAAGCAGACAAGTTTCCTGCTTCAGTGTGGGTTTTGCTGGGGAAAAAGTTATGAAGAACAAGATTTCAGTCTCAAATTTTACCAGCCAGCTGTTCAGCCCCTCTAATGAGATCACCCACAGCTCTGAAACAGAACTATTCTTGGTGCTTTTTGGTAAAGAAGATAAATACAACCTACAGTGAGTAACATCAAAGATATTTTATCACTTTTTTAGCCTAGGGAAAAGTATCAAACTAGAATATGTGAAGGTAATCCTTGAGAATATCCCCTGTAACTCCAGGAGCTTGTCTCAAGTTTATTGAAAGTTTTGTTCAACAGCTCTAGGAGGATTTTTCTGCCACAGGTGTCCCACTGAGCCAGTGTAAACTGCCAGTATTCCCAAAGCCCAGGGACAAGCAGTCCAAGAGCTGCCCTTAATGTATAGGAAGGGGATTTTGCTCATTTTGGATTTGTCATTTGCTAGTTTGATGTTGTATAGCTCCCACACAGGTTAAAACCCAGCAGACAATCATTCCTTGTTCACATTCTCCATGTCACTCACCATTGTGGAGACTCCAAACATCTCACCAGTTGTTTTATAATAAAGAACACTAACCTATTAAAATTATTTTTCACAAGGAAATATGCCATACTTGGGTAACCCATCTCACTGCTCTTACCATTTGCAATTCTATTATATCATTCTTTAAATGAAAGAATGAGAATTCAATATATTGTTCAATGTATGGACCTTTCACATATTTACACAGTGACAATATTTTTGGTTTCTTCTTTAAATAAACTTTCCACTGGTTCCTCTTGTTTGTTATTAAGAGGAGTTGGTTAAAACTTGGTTGTAATAATGCCAAGGTCATGGGTTCAATCCCCTATATGACCTAAGAGTTGGATTTGATGATCCTTGTGGGTCCCTTCCAACTCCGAATAGTCTGGGATTCTGAGTTGTTTGCATTATTGTAATTCCTATGGATAGCCTTCCACAGGATATTCCACTGTTGCAGTAACATAACTTTCCTGAACATTTACAGACAACTCAGAGCCCACCAAATTTCCTCACCGATGTCACCTGCTGGTTTCCATCCCACCCATATGAACGGGTGAGATTCTTCCAGGAACTTTCAGTATCTTTGTCTTCACTACACTGGCACACAGAAAATTTCCTGGTTTTCCAGTTCATTTTAAAAACCTACCAAAACTAATTTGGCCCCATGAACAGACCAGCAGAGCACAGGAGGAGGAGGAGGCTGAAACACACTCAGAACCCACCCCATAAATTCAGCTCCGCTATGTCACAACATGTGTTGACCTCACACAGCAAGGGAGGTGCTTCCCTCTGCACACAACAACTACACTCATGGAATTGAGCCTTAAGGACTCTGCCCAGTTTGCACAAACCAAGCAGGTCACAGATGAGCCAGGAGAACTGCCTGGACAAACCAGACAGCCCCAAACACGTCACAAGTTTGTGCTGTGCACATTCAGGGACAAAGCATTACACAAACTGACTCAAAAGGGCTATGTGTATGTATGCGTATGGCCAGACTTCATGACTGAAGCTTTGGGCAGGGCTCTCCCCACATGGGTGTGCCCTGAGTCCTTCCAGCCCGTGCAGTGGATGTTTTAGGTGAGGCTCAGCGTGCCCAGAACTGGCCCCACCGTTTCAGTCCTGAGGTCCATCTGCCATGGCCGAGCGAGCTTGGACAGTGACAGTGAAGTCCTCAGGACTGTCACAGCACCCGGTACTGACCGGGGCTGACCCTGCTGAGCATCCGAGATCTGACGGGATGGGATGGCAGGGAGGGATTGAACTGCTGGGGACGGTCCCTACTGAGACTCAAACTCAGGACCTTGAGATTCAGAGTCCAGAGTGCTCTCCATGACAACACGGGACACACACTGACTCAAAAGGGATAATGCTTGGAGCAAATACACGTAACTGCTTTCTGCATGTACCAGAAGGATATTTATGACGTGACAAACATTGCAGTATATTCTACCTAAGCTGCAAATACCGAGTCATGTGGTGATTGACCTACTTTCCTGTTCATTTTAAGTGTATTTTTAGTTCTTCCCCGTTGATTTATGTTTTCATTAAAACCTGAGGGATATGTCCTTTTGAAGTGAGCGGGAGAATGAATGGACATAGGATGCTTTCCAAAGAATGCCCAGGCATTTTTCCCAAATGTTTCCTCTCTCTTCAAGTCATGTGTCTAGTAGGAGCTCCACTCAAGAGCAAATAAGCATCATTTGTTTACCCCTGTCTTATCTTTCCTTTCACAGGCATTTAAATGCAAATACAAAGTAGAACAAACACCAACAAATGCATCACCTGGTAGTGCAGCCTAATGACTCCCATCACCACTGCCCTGCTCAGGGCCACAGCTCTGCAGTCAACACCACCACTGTTCTCTAACTCCTTTTTGCAACTGAATTTATAAACAAGCACTTTGAAAATCATCCCAGTATTTACACAGGAGTGATGTAATTAATTTCTAGAAGTCTGTGGAGTGACATATAACGTTTCCTGTAGACAATTTAGAAGATTTTTTTGGTTTAAAAGAGAGCAGACAACCCACCTAAGGAAAGAGCCCTTTGAGTACCTCCAATTGTACAGAAAACTCATTAGAAGGGTTTTCTTTTTGGAGAATAATGAGCTTAATTTGCAGGAAGTAGAATCTTATTGTTCTTTGAGGAGAAATGTAAAGTCAGGGAAAGCAGGTCCACTGTTGTCAATTCTTTCTTCAGCACAAAAAAGGACCATAAAACTTCAAAAGTTGTGTATGGACTCCAAAAGTTCAGAGCCATCCATAGCTGATTTTGTTGTTGTTGTTGTTTTGCTTCTTCTCTACCACTAAATTAAGCTACAACATTGGATTTTGTGTAATAAATAAGCACAAAATATTGCATAATGGCCTAAATTCAAAAGAAGCCTTAATTACAGCAATGATCTTGATAATTACATTAGGACAGTCAAAGTTTCCCTACAGCTTCCTATTTTTCCAATTCAAAGAGAGCTCTGTGTGCTCCTAAGACTATACTTACTTTGTCCTGTCTACTTTTACATGCTCCAGAAATTCAGTTTTAAGCTGCAGTTTTCAAGTATTTTGTCAATCACAGTTTATCAAATGCATTCTGCTAAGGCAGCTGTCAGGACAAGATTCAGCACTGACAAGCTGTCTCAGCTCCTGTTCATTCTACCCTTAAGTCACCAACTCTTATTTTTATCTCTGAGGAGGAGAAATACTTGGCTAGAAAAGGCTCTACCTGTTCACTGAACAGGCAGTTGAGTCACTGTGTTGGCAAAGCTCCTGATCAACACAACGAGGAGTAGCAATAAATTCTCAGCAGCCCATTTATGCCTCCCTTTTCCTTATCATAAGTGTTATTCTGAAAACACTCCTGGCACTCTGCACACAGAGGTGATTGAGTGCAAAGACATAGTGCAGGTTGTCAATTTATCCTGAAATAGCTTCTAGTGGATAGATAAAAGGCATCAAAACCAGAGCACAAGACAGTGCTCTTACAGAGAATCTCCAAACACCCCACAAAACATTCCAGAAAAAAAAAATCTGGCCTCTGTTACACACACACAAAATTATGGCATCATTCATGACTGTATGTGTATATAATGGAATATCAGTGCATACTGAAGTATTTTCTTCTCATTCCTGGCAATTAACAACTTCATGGTCTCTTACTCTGTATAAATGATATTTCATACAGGCTGAAACTGGGATTCTGCCAAACTTGCCTTTTAGCATTAACTTTGTTGACTGTATTACCTAAAAGAATGTTCACTTTTAATGACAAAAAATCACCTCCTCCACATATGTTATTATGGAAATGCCATAAGACAGTTCACAGACAGCTTATCTCCAAATATTTTAGATAATCCAAATGGTGCCTTTTGATCCTATACATGGTCTGTTGTGGGATGAAGGAGGGAATGTGAAAAGTAGATCCAGTGTTAATCCACATCAAACCCTTCTGCTTTAAAGGGAACAGAAAGAACAAAGTTTCAGTCTTCATTAAAGAGGAAGCAAGAAAAAGGCCAACTACAGACTTGAACTTTAGAAGTGTTAAATTATATTTGAAACAGGCTGACATTTGAAAATTTCTAATTGTTGTCCATCTTTTAAGTGTTCAACATTGTCCATAAATGCCATATAAAAAGAAAGAAAGCAATAAATGGGTCAGAGTCATCTCAAAACTAAGAGAAAAAATTATTAGGATATGGACAGGATATGAAGAGTACCCCAACAGAGCCTGGCATTGCCAAGCCCAGAGTGAGAGAAGGCTGGGAACAGAGCTGGAGGCAGGGGCAGGAAGAGTCAGGGTGGGATGGCAGCACAGACACTGCAATGAGCAGCTGGGGAATCGCTGCCCTCATGTTTCACAGCACTCTAGTCTGGTGTTGTGACAGACCAAGCTGAAATCAGAAGTACACAAAGGGCTGTTGCAATGTACCAACACTCCCCAACTCCCTCCTAGGGCAGCTGTTTGTGTAGGCCAGAACTGAAGTTTCATTTATACTCTCCATCCTCAAATAGCTTGGATAAAAATGTTGGGACAGGTGAGCAAGGGCTTTTTGCCATTTCAGAAGGACTCTCTTCTACCCACTAAATGATGCACTTCACTGTATCACAGAACTGAACTAAAAACTTGGATACCTGTGAGCATAGTGCAGATGATGTTCAGAGTTCATTAAATTAACAGCTTATTCCCATATATAAGGGAAAAAATACAAATACACACAAGGATGGCCTTAGGTGTAAATAGAAGTCTAAGTCACAAGTTTAGATGTCCATGCAAAAGCTGTCCCTCATGTTCACAGCTGGTTTTCCTGGTGAAAAACTGCTAAAAGAGGAACCACATCAGTCATTTCTCCCTGTTCATTGCACATTCTGTGGTGGCATATAATGCAGCAACGAACTAGAAAACCTTCAGGAAAAGTTGGTGTAGGAGACCTCACCAAACAGGCAAGAAAGTGAAAAGACAAACATGCAGCATAACTCATAAAAACAAAAAAACCCAAACCAAAACAAAACACAAACAAACCCAAAACAACTCAAAAGGTGAATCAGAAAGGACTGTCCTGAAGAAATACATTCAGATTGTAATAAGTGAAGCTGAGCATTTTGGACCCTGAGATTAGCTCAGTTGGTTGTAATAACACCAAGATCATGGGTTCAATCCCCTGTGTGGGCCATTGACTTAAGAGTTGGACTCGATGATCCTTGTGGGTGCCTTCCAACTCAGAATAGTCTGGGATTCTGATTTTATTCCTTCAAGGCAAATAAACTGAACACCTCCCCCACCCTTTAGGATTAAGGATTAGATATCATCCAAACACTAAGGCTCTCCTTAGAATGAGGCAGGGGAAAGGGCTGACCCTGGACAGAGGTTGCATTTCTTGTCCTTGCACTCCTGGCATGGCACTCTCTGCAGGAGCTTCTCCCTTCTTTTTGTGCCGGGAACAAACCCTGCCAATCCCTGTTGCTCAGTGGATTCCAAGAGCACATTCGGATGGAAAGCTTCGTGTATAAAATGCTTCATGCAACTTGTAATTTGCCAGCTAATGTAAAAACATGACAAGAGATAAATTTAAGGACATAAAAAAGGAAATTTCACATGCCAGTAATTTTTTGAGACTTTCTTTTTTAGTAAACTATTGGACCAAGTTACATCAGTCTGTAAAAATGACTTTCCACTTTTGATGTCTGTAATATCTCCCAAATAAGAGAAGATGGCACAAAGGCAGAAGGCAAACTGAGTGAGTGAACAGGTCGCTAAAAAGCTGTTTTCTCCACAGTGAGGACAGACTGTGCCTCAGCCCTGCAGTAACCCCACAGTGGGCATGGCTTTTACCACAACACCTCTGATACAGCTACCCGGGGACTGGGTGGGCACTAATCTGGGACATTCAGTATTTTCCCAGTCATCCATGCACATGAGTTGTATTCAAACATCTGAAAGTAAGTCATGTATTAGAAAACAGAATTGAAACCCAAATCTTTACTGAATGCAGTTATGTCTATCACCCATAAAAGCCCTACGGCTGCTGCCCCTGTTCCAACACAGAGAAACTTTGAGCTGTAAAACCAGGAGACAGCAAACAGAGCTTGGCAACTGGGACAAAGCAGAATCTCTGTTTTCCAGAGGAAGCTGAAAATCCACTAATTCACCTTTTACCAAGCAGTGCATCATGACATAACTCACACATTCCCTGCTGAACCAACCAATGGCACTGTGACATTTTAACTAGTCCTTCCCACCACAAAGACTTTTTTTAGAATTACTTGGTCTTATGATTTCATCACAAGCATTTGCAACTATTCAAGTTTCCACACATCAAATCCTATTTGTCAGTCATGGCAGATCCCAGATATCCTCTGGTACACAGAGACCATCAGGTAAATCACAGCTCTAACACAACTTCACAAAAGGGACAACTACAAGGTGGAACAAACCACCTGTAAAAGGCGCAAGTGAATAAGGTGCAAGTGAATAATGTCCCAGCTGAAATAACCTTTTCACAAAGAACACATCACAGTTTATCACTTTTGCTTTTACCATCTGATGCTGACAAAACCGTTTTTAACTGTTACTTTGCTGGTCAACATCTCCAGCACCCATTAAAACCCCCATGTGGATAGGAACATCTTTATCTAACTTAGGCACTAGACTATGCCCAAACTCTTTACAGTGAAGCCAAACCCTCTCTACAGTCTGTGGAGAAAAATAAGCACTCCAGAGATGTGCTCAGAGGGGGTCTTGTCCACCTAACTTAAAGGAGTGAACTCAGGACAGAATGGACTTCCTCTGGAAAGTATCCAAAGGCATCTGCCACTCTCTGCTGACTCTAAAAGGAAATCAAGCAGTTTAGTTGCCAAGTGGCTTCGTTAAGCACAACGAGGCTCAGAACTGTGTGGATTAAACCTGTGCATTGGACACTCTGTTCTTCTAATCCTCAGAAGAGAGTGCAAAAACAACCTTGCTAAAAAGAAAATAAAAAGGGTTCTTGTATGACTGGGTAATACAAACTGATCCAGCAAGGAAAAAATGCTCAATTTAAATGCCACTGAGCATGAAGAACCCTTGGCTGCACCCAGGTATGAACAGCTCAGCCCAGGCAACTGTTCATTCTGAAGAGAACTCAAGGCCTGTCACTGAGCATATTCCAGAGCTACTTCACTATTTCCCCCAAATTTCTGTTGCTCTCTTCCCGCACTCTGAATGTCCAAGCAGCCCACTCAGTGCACAGATTCACATTCCATAACACATCACTGGTTTGAGGTAATCAGTATATAAAGGGCCAAAACATTGAAAATTCATACCCAAATCACACCTAATGACTTCAAATGGAGAACTGGCATCTTCTTGCTATTAAATTAACAAACAGACTTCTTGAATAATTGTTGCAACTTACACGCAGGATTTGCCACATGTCCCATCACAAACAGAATATCTGCAGCAACTGCAGAAGATGCCCAACAGTAATTAACAGAACATTGCTGTGCTGAACTACTCATGTGTATGGACAGACCCAGCGCAGCATTAGAGATTAACATATCAGTCCTTTTTATGTGATAACTTACACAGACTCCTCAGTTTTATTTCAAGGTACGCACAGCAAGTTTTTTGAAATGATTTTTGCAGACTTAAATTGTGGATTTTTCCTGAACATCTCTGGTGTTCCGTGAGCCTTCACTTCAAACTATGAGCTTAAGTGGGAAATTCAGGATAGTAACTACATTGCACAGAGCAAACACAACATGTAAATATTGTCACAGTTTCCCTTACATTAAATTAGGGTACAAAGGAAGATTATATTACAGAACTAGGATGCACTGAACTAATTTACCTTCAAATATTAAAAGCAGTAAATTTTCTGCTCATTTGCAGTTTGCTAGGAAATCTCTTAATACAAAATATATTAATGTATATTATTAATGTTAATATTCATGTAAATGTTAAGAATGCATTACCTAATAAATTATGTTACACTGTTCTTCACTGTTCCTCATGATTAATAAACATTATGTATACTATGATTCTTTAGTTTTAAATTTTAATTATCTTGGCTTTCAGGAAGAAAAAGAACATTCTCATAGAATGTCAAAATGGTGCAAGTGAGGAATGGTAAAGTAGCAGAGTTATAAACTCTTGTTTTCTTCTTGTTTGGTTCATCTAAGCCAGCTAGACTTAGAAACTCAAGGTGAATAAAAGGAACATTTAGGACTGGTTATTGAGATGTACCTGCCAGAGCTGTTTAATCAAGATGGATAACACCTGTGCTACAACAGCAGCACTTCTCCCTTTCACAATCATCTTTGTAATTTAACTATCCTGAATACTCCTGAACTGCAAGAACTCTGGTTCTACCTTTTATCATAAAAGCACTGCATCTAAACCCTCCTGGCCCTCTCCTCCCCCTCTCCCCATTCTAACCTGTTCCAGATACACACACAGAACAAAAGCTGTGAGAGGTCTGTGCCAACAGCCAGGGCTGCAAACCCTTCACTGACAGCAACCCCCTGCACTATTTGCAGGCTAAAGAAATGGTTCTTCTGCATTAGGTTTACTCATCTCTCACATCCCCACAATGCTTCTTTAGAACTGGGCTGTAAACCAAAATAAATTCATCTATTGTTGTGTCATTAACCATAGTAAGCATTTTTCACATCCCACTTGTCCTCAGTAATTCTCCTGCACAAGCCCAATCCCCTACAAAGCCAATCACTTACACTTTTCTTCCCTTTATGTTTTTGTGTCAGACCACAATTCTCTTGGTTAAATGTAGGTATCAACTCTGAAGACAGCAAAGTGAGGTCATGCCAGTGGGAAATAACAAGTTATCAACTCCTCAACTATATTAACGGTCTGTAAGAATTTTACTTCTCCAGTAAGTTAATAATTTATCTTGCTTTGCTTATTTTACAACCAGAGGATTTTTTTGCCCACTGGTGTGAGCACCTTCTTCTCTGATATCAACACCATCTAACAAATCTATGCAATGTTCACTCTTCCACAGATCTAATATTTAATTGCTTTAGCACGTCCCTGACCTCACTATTTTGGGGAACAGAAATGCAGCAAGAGAGGACGAACCGAGGTGATCGGGTAAATGAGTTCCACAAATCATTAACACCACGAAGAGCAAGGATTCAGTGCGTTACTTCAGCTTCATAGGATATAATTACATGTTTTGATTAGCAGATATATTTTCCCAGCCTCAGGTGTCAACAAGGGTTCAAGTGTATAACATGTATAAATGGGTGCTAATTTTACTAGTCATGAAAATGCGTTTCGCTAATTACATTTATATCCTCTCAGCCCATTTTCATTCGATATTGCCTCTCAGTAGTACATCTTCCTGTTTATTTCCTTACAGTGACATTTGAGCTCTTCCAAAGGACACAATAATTCTCAAATTCAGTAGGCAAGGCAAGTTACTTTCCCACTGAATACCACTGTTGTAGGCACGAAAAAATAACAAGAGTTAAAGGCATGTATCTAACTTTGTTGTCCTTTCTCTTGAGGATGTTATCATCTGGGATTATAATCTTACAGCAGAAGTGGTTCTTTTCCTTAACCCAGTTGATTCTTGCTAAGTGTGTAAGAATTTCTGGCTGTTGACAATAAAAAATAAAGGATCAAGACCGTTTTAAGAGAGCCCTGCAGTTGCCTGACAGTGCTACATGTTTTCCATAACAGAAACGAGATGGGGACTGACAACTGAAAGAACCTCTTCCCACAGCTACCCATGGAATGGGTTAGGGTGGAAGGGACTGCCAAGGATCATCTGCTTCCACTACCCAATCAGGAACATTATGGAAAATATTTAAAGTTTTGGATGAAAACATAGGATAAAACTATTAACCACAAGCTGTTGAATTCTGGAATGTCTAAATAAGAACATATTTCTACATCTCAGACTGAAAACAAGGGAAAGACCCAAAGGGTTTCCAGCAGTGAGTTGAGCAGCATGAGGGAAGCACCAATGCAACCAAAGTCTGACTCTCTAGGTACTTTGTTGTGTATTTAAACATGAGGGAATTCCTAAAAATAACAGTTATCAGGCAACTTTTGAGAATATCAATAATGTTTCCAAACTAACGCTCAGATCTTTTACCTACATCATACACTGGCTAACATGAAGCCACAGCTCACTAGAGAACATCCCTCAGTTTTAGCAAACAGCTGAGCAGCCCCAGACCTGCCCAGCTCAGTCCTTCAGCTCCCACTGTGGCCTCAGGCAGGGTTGTTGGCATGACTGAGCCAAAACTTCCCAGCATGTCACAAAAGAACAATAGGACAAGAACTGAGGATTTCACAGCGTGGCTGGAGGAGCTGCATCAACGCATGTGATAAAATATTGGTCTTATCTACTTGGGGTCTGCTCTTGCAACTGATACTTCAAGACTCTTATTAGTTATGGTAAACATGAGTAACTTGAAAGAATAATTAAGAGGAAAATCACATGGAAATTGCCAACATATTCAGGCTGTGTTAAGTTATTGCAGAAGAGTGCTAGTATAGAGACTGGATTTATAGGCTTTCACATGGATTGATATACTTCTATAACAATTACCAGCAACTGAAAGACTTCAAAAGTATTTAAGAACTTAATGCAATAAATTTCCTAGTGAATAGATTTTCAAAAAAAAAAAAAGCCTAACCAAGTACAGGTGATTTACATTTCTCTTGTATATAGTCTGAAAGGTTATGTATAGAATCAATACTACATATTATTCTGATACAACCTGATGACAATTTATGCTTATTCAGTACATAACAATAATAGTGTCTCAAAGCCAAACCAGAACTCCACAAGTACCGGCACAGTGTTATGAATATTTTAAAACAATATAGTGTCAATATTGTTACAAAAAAAAAAAAAAGATAATGATTAAAACTTCAGCTCATAACAGGTATAGTATGGCAGGGGACTGAGCCATGCAACAGTTCACTAAGGCCGAATGCAAAGCTTCTTACACAAGGTAAGGTTTAAAACCCAGCAAGTTGACTTGTATAAGATACATCCTGAAAGCTCCCGTCGTACGGCTGGCACAACAGACCGAGTGTGAACTCCTCTCTTTGCCTCTCTCCTTTGCATGAATTATAGTCTGTGTCTTCAGAATTACCCAGTTGGGTGGAAAAATGCAGTCCAAGTAATGATATTTATGAGGAGAGGCCTCTTTTCTTTTGCAACACTCTAAAGGCTGCAGAGAGCTTTGCCTTGCTTTTAATATTTCAAATGTGAAAAATGGGAGCAATAAGGACATGAATCCAAAGATCCTTTACGCATGTTCATTTTAATGGAGTCATCAGGACTATTTAGTTAACAATGCACAAAATCTGCTCTTTCATATGGCCTTGCTAAAGGTTTAAAGGATAAGGAGCCACATTTCAGAGAATGGGAATACTCACACACGAGGTAAGTACATATTTATAAGTGTTTTAATCACAAGGGGATTAAATGTTGTCTTGGGTTGAGCTGGCAAAATGCCAACTGCCCAAGTACAGAGAAAAGGTTTCTCCTCCCCCCAACCAGCCAAAGGGAGAAAGAAAAGGGAGAGGGAAGACAAAACTCTAAACCAGGTTTGTATTTATAAACACAAAGGGAAACACCTAACAAAAAACAAAAAAAGTAACAACAAAATATTTTTACTTCCCTAAACTTAAACAAAAAGCAAAAAGTAGCAATAGCAAAAGCAAAGCCTAAAACGCAGCATACCAGCAGCAAGTCTTCTCTGTACTTCAGCCATAGTAAAACTAAACTAAAACACTCCCACACACTAAATTTTACTCCTTTTAAAATAATGTAAAATAATATAAAATACAATATTATTAATTAAAAAAAGTCAGCTGTTTGCTAGCTCAGCCCAGCTCAAAGCAGCTGACAATTCAAACCTAAATCTGAACTCCAAAGCCCAAATTTAAGCCCATCAGCCAAACCCATGACAAATGCACATGTTCTGCACTTGGCTAAAAAAAAAATATGGGTTTTATTTCTTTCTATTAAAGTTATTTTTACTATATATGAGAGCTTTTTGGCAAGTCCAAACAAAAGCACAGTGGAAGGCACAGTATATCACACATGCAAAGAATGTTTAAAAATTAGTTTTTCAGGGGTTTAATTGCATATACATCACATTGAGTCAGCTGCCATAACAGAACAATTGCTATATTCATGCTGTGTGTTATGAATTCTAATTGCTAGAAATCCTTTTCATTTCAAACTTGACAACATCTATATTTTTTTTTTTCAGTACTTCTTTGTGGGGTTTTTATGCTAATTGTGTTAATAACAGAATAAGACTATACACTGTAGTTTTATTCCTGATCATTAGAAATGTAAAGCACAACATGAGCCAGAAACCTCAGGGGAGGGGAAAAACCCCTTAAATATAAGAGGGGAAAAAGAAGCAAAGCTGTGCTAAAACTGGATGAATTATTAACACAGATTTTGGTTTTATCTTCAAAAAGGGTCTGTATTAGAACTAAACCAAAAAAATGTGTAAAATACTTTTGCAATCACTGTGTTAAAGAATATTTCAGCATCACAGATATCTTCACATCAGGAATATCAAAAGTTGAGCCTACAGCTTTCAGTAAAATACTTGAGAAAACAAACAAACAGAAAGAATCTCTAACCAATTAGTGATCATCTCAGAACGCTGAGAGAGGACGAAGCATCCCAGAGGAACAAAAAGCAATATCTGCCTTAGCAAAGTGAGGGTTAGGGGAGGAAAAAGAAATTAATAGACCTGTCGGCTTAACTCTGATATCACATGACACGGAACCAATTGCTAAACATGAATTTTGTGAAGATAAGAAATGAAGATAAGAAACAGTCAACATAGATTTGTTACAAGTGAATTAAGAACCAATTCAGATTTGTTGTTTAGCTAAAAGGGCTGTGGCACTCTTGGAAAGGATTTCAGCAGAGTGTACCAGATATGCTTGATAGCAATTTAATCTTCACTATGAAAAGACTATGGAAAGATGCCTGGCCCAAGGGAGGACTAGCAAGTCACTCCTGAAAGATATCAGAGTATTTCTGTCCTTCAGAACTACAAACTTGAGAGCTGATTATCCTAACAAACAATGGCATGTAGATTTTAGAGTCTTTCAAAAACTGTCAAAAAGTCCTTCAGAAATCACCCAGTGAATCAACAGGTAAACATCTGACCTCAGTCAAAGGAAGGGAATAATACCCAGGTGTATGTTTGAACCATGCAAATGGCAAACCTACATTGCAGTTAAAAATACTCTATTGATACTATATGACGATATAAATATTATTTATGATGGTACTTAGTAGAGATTTCCAAGTGAAAAGCAGAAAAGAAGCGCTTCAGAAAAACATGAAGAAAAATGAGACTTGCTAGAGGAGCCATGGAAGGAAAGCAATCCCTGCTCCCCTGCACATCTCAAAATTACTTTGAGGTGACAGGAAAACAGATGATGTGCCATGTTTCTTAAATTGTTTGCAAACACACAAAGAGAAGAGGAATAAATCCTTCCAAAAGCCCTAGACAGCATCATTCCAGGAAGATCAGTTCAACTTCCCTCCACATCTCTAAGTATGCTTTACAGAACAGTATGAAAGGGGGGTTATTTTGGGTTATACTATAAGAATCACAGAATCGATTTGGTTGGAAAAGACCTCCGAGATCATCAAGTCCAACTCCAGTCCATTTACCAGACCATGGCACTCATTGCCATGTCCAATCTGCGTTTAAAAAAACATGTTTGTCACAAGCATGGGGAGTCCTTGTTGTGATGGTAAAATAGTGGCTTTGGCCTGGATGAGAAATCCCAGAAACTAAACTGTCAGGAGTGGAAGGGAACTGAGACACTGACATTCCACATGCACGACCACCTCTGCTTTCTTGGGAGGCGATGAAGGGGCTGGCTGAAAAGCCAGACAATTGTTAACATGCAAATAGGTCAGACTGTGCAGTTCTTGCAAGCCTTGTCCCCCCAGGGTCTGGCCTTTCAGCACTCAGTGGGCTCTGCCATATGTTCCACCCAACCTGGCTCTCCCTTGGCATCCTCTGGACATGCCAAACCCTGCCAGGCTCCATTCACACCAGCCCTGGGCAAACAGTGCTCTCTGACTTCACAACACACACACAACAATCAGGCACTACATTACACTTATTTTTCACCTATAGAAGCCTAATTTGGAGAGCGACTTTCAAAGACACTTCCCCTGAAGGACGAGAACCCCATTTCTTTATTGCACAGGCAGATGTAAGGACCTTGCTCCTACTGCGCTGTGCACCCAGTCTGCCCATTATAAGCTCACCAACCTCCTGCTATAAAACATCCCAGCTACAATTTATGTGCTTAATTCACAAATTAAAAATTTTCAAGTAAAATACAAAGACACCGTTACCTTGCTCAGCCTAAGCACAGTTTTGATGTACTTCCAGGCTATTATTAGTTCACCTAGTTATTCAGAAACAACAAGACATAAAAAGTGAATTTCTAGGTTAGCACAGCATGCCTTTGGGTAGCATTATACAGCCTGGGAAGTGGAATAAGCATCATAAAAATACATGGCCTGCCGTGCAGATGTTACTTTAGCAAAATGAACTCTGTATTTAAAAATCAGAAAAAAAAAGCCACAAAAAACTCAAGAGTATTTCAGCACACATGTAAAAATATCCCTACCACAGCTTTAATAGCCCTCTAATCTCTAATATATTTTAATGCTAAATTAGTTTATAATCCATTTCTGTTTTTCTACCATGAAAATCGTTGCTGGTTTTCTCATTAATGACGCTGCATTGTATGACTTCTGTCAGGAGAAACATTATTTGCAAACATCTATGTACCATTTAGCATGCCTAAAATAAAAACAACCTCCCCCCAAAACATCCAAAACAAAATAAACTCAAACTCAATCAAACAAAATCCCTAAAAATCCTTCAAACCTTACAGATCTGATACATCAAGCAATATCTGTGTTTGAAAAGCCAAGAGCCTCAAGCTTATTTTCTCCTCTTCAAAGAGATACAGAAAGTATTGAGGAGAGAAATAAACTGAACAGAAATCCTCCTGCCCCATTTTCATACACCTGCATTTCACAGCAATGTTACCCACAGCACAGAACTGTTTGCAGCAGTATTTGTAGAGCAAGTGTGTGGCAGAACAACAAAAGTCATTCACAGCGTTCCATGGGGTTTGTGGCTCAGCTATTGATGAAAACATTTAATTTGATAAAATTCAGCCTTTTCCCTCTATTGCTGCTCCACATTCCATTGTCTCTAATTACAGCACCTTCCCTCACACACAGACACAGGAGAGCTGCCAAGCAGCTCCCTCCGGAGCCAATGGCACGGCTGCTTTTCAGACTACCACGAGGGGACGTGTAAACTGCACTGCCAAGTACCTTCTGTAGGGAATAAGTGTGTCATTTCAGAATCCCTCAATTCAGACGAGTCAATCTCAAGACCTCTTGCTCCACACTCTGATACCTCAGCCAAGTCATCCCTGCTGGCAGCTGGTCACCTTATATTCCACTGATGCCAAAGTTCAACTGTGAACCCTTATGTTTAAATTGAGCACTGAAAGATCTCAGTACCAAAGCTCCTTATTCATAACCAAAGCATTATCTAATTGATATTTAGCTTAAATATTTAAGTTTTCAATAACAGTTTGAAAAAACTCAACTTTGTTAACCAGAACACCAATAAAATACACTGCATCTGCAAAACCTTCCATCACCCTGATTTGTTAATGCCTATTGAGAGACACACCTGTGCTGAACTCTCATTATTTCTTATTTCTCCTTAGTGTATCAAATGTCAACTGAAACAAAGGAAAAAATTCTCACATTTGAAACATCTGTCATTTCTTGAGATGTAACAATATGAAATTAGAAAAAAAGAAAAAAGAGGCATCTATTCTGTCTTCTTTGGTCAGAGTTTGCTCATCCAAATGCAAATGACTCCTTTAACTCAGCCCGGGGTGCCTCAGCTGAGCAACATTTGCTATCACAGGTAAAGCAGGAGCCGTGGATTCTGTCACTCAGTCCCATCCACTGAGCAATCTCCAGTACAAAGGGCTACTGTGAGCCTTGGAAAAATAGAATATCTTCCTTAATAATGAAAATATTTAATTTAGAAAGATTTCAAAGGCAATATGATATGAAGAGTGAAAAAAAAACAACTCAAACTACTCATGACTCCACGTTAAAAGCAAAGCCACCATGTAGCTGCACCACAGCTTTCACAAATGAAGTTAATGGTTATGGTAACTGTGCCTTGATACACACATTAAAGTTCCACCAAAAATCGCAGGGACAGGCTCTCTATCTCCAACAGCCCTGTCTGCGTGTGCCACTGTTCCTCAAGAGGATCCCAGTGTGTGCCCCATGTCCCTCTCAGAGGCTCTCCCATTGCTCCGTGTTGCACACCAGCACCGTTCCTCTCCAACCACACTCTGCCATGTCCAAGAAGCAGCCATGGAATTATTCTGAAATGCTGACCAAGGGCACAGACTTCCACAACAATATCCAGCTTTACTGAATGCAAAGTTATTATCTGCTGAAGCAAAAGCCTGGCATGTAAGTCAGTGGGAAGATGAGTTGACTGTTAGTGCTGGGTTGCCCTCACAGGAAAGAATTCCTTCCTCATATTCAGATGGAACTTCCTGGGCACCAATTTCTGCCTGTTTGGGCACCCCCGAGCAGAGCCTGGTGCATCCTCCCTCAGACACTGACAGACAATGGAGAGGTCTCACCTCAGCTGTCCCCTCTCAGCCTGTCCTCATAACTGAGGTGCTTCAGTCCCCTCACCATCTTTGCAATCCTCTGCTGGACCTGATCCAGGAGCTCCACGTCTCTCTTGTCCTGAGGAGCCCAGAACCGGACACAGCACTTGAGATGTGCGTCATCAGGGCTGAGCAGAGGGGCAGGATCACCTCCCTGACCTGCTGGCCATGCTCTTCCTGATGCAGCCCAGGACACCACTGGCCTTCTTGGGCACCGCTGGCTCAGGGACAGCTGGGTGTTCCATGATTCCACAATCAGAGGAATGATGAGCAAAATTATAATTCTGAGTATTTAAGAAATCAGTATTCAAGAGAAACTTAATCTCACTTTATCCAGAACATTCTCTTTTGGGGAAATAAAACAAAAAAATTAATTAAAAAAACCCAACCAACAAACGAAACCCCAAAGATACTGGCAAGTTAGCAGCAGTTTTGGAATAGAGACAGGGAAAAATAAAAGACAGAACAATCCTCAACAAAAGGGATGATTTCCAACTCAAGCTCCTCTCTAGCTGCTCAGATGTGTACATACAGAGAATAAAATAACTCTAAGGTTGTTTTTCCTTCCTTGGGGAACTGCTGTCTTTTCCATCACTGCAAACACCACTTCAAGCAATTGTCACATCTGAAGATCTCTTTGCTTCTCCCCTGGACTTTTTTTTTAACAAAATGCACTATAAAGCTTGAACTAGAATGCTATAAAATAGAGCAGATTTGTCACAGAATCTTACATTTATTGACAGAATTCCTTCATACACATACATTTTAAAATGCAGATAAATAAAGCATTTATTTCTTTATCTCTTATCTTACTATTATCTAATCAGGTAAGTCAACCAGTATAAGAAAAATCAAGGATTATCAATTTCCTTAATTCACCACATTCATAAACTTCTACAGTTGCAATAAATGGCAAACTAATATAGCATAGCCAAGGAGAAGCATGCAAATGGTTTAGAGAATATACCTGATGGTTGGAACGTCTCATGAATTTTCTCTACCTGACTTAAGAGTCCTTTCTGGAATATTTTGAGCACAGCATGAGATTCAGTAGATATGCAAGCAGCATCATTCATGAAAACCCAGAGTGGAGCTGAACTCAGACTAATGTCTCACTATTTCAGGCAGTTTATACCAAAAGAGAAGCACAATGGCAAGGTAAAGGACTAGTGAATTTTCAAAGAGAAAATAATGAGACCTCCAAGAAAGGGATCTTCCTTTCAAGGAAACAACCAAGTTATGTTCAAACATAAGTGTGGGCATTATTATGATTGTACCAGTACTCATTTAAAATATCATAGATTGATAAAAGGGCTCGTCCTCTACAACATATCGATTTTTAGCAGTGAACTCTGACACATTCACTATTGTCCTGTCTCCTTGAAATTTTAATATAAACAGGAAAGTCTGGAAAAGCAGACACACAGATGGATTGAGAGTAAGCAAGGTCAGCTAAAGACTAAATCTCCAGTTCTGACATTTCAGTAAAAGTAGTCTCTCCCATTTTAGCACACTATTGCTGGTTGTACCAGAGAGATAATTCAAAGAAAGAAAACGTTTATCCATATAAACCATGTGCACATGGATGATCCTATTTGCATTCACTGCAAATACATCAAGCATATGCAAAACTGGGATAAAGCATGTGAGCAACAATATCCATAAACTGCACATAACATAATTATTAACAAGATAAAGTACACCTTCGTTAACACAAAGGTTTGTAGCTGAAGATCCCTCCCACTGTAGTAGCAGAAAAGTTCTAAGTATCCCCTTGTCTTACAGCTCATTCCTTTACCAGCTTTGTGTGGCTCTTCTGTTGTGCCACAGGAGGAGCTGACACGAACCAAACCCCTCGTGGGCACTGCCATCCTGTTCCCTTGCTGCACTACTGCACTTATCTTAATAGCCCTGAAANCAGGCACTTCCAGACAGTGCTGAGGTCACCTCTCAGCCTCCTCTTCTCCAGCACAAACACCCCCAGCTCCCTCAGCCTCTCCCCACACCACTTGTGCTCCACTCCCTTCTCCAGCCTCGTTGCTCTTCTCTGGCCCCGCTACAGCCCCTCAATCTCTTTCCCCAACTGAGGGGCCCAGAACTGAACACAACACTCAAGGTGTGACCTCCCCAAGGCAGAGGCCAGGGGAAGTGTACTCTATTGATCACACCCCTCTCTTATTAACTTCTGAGACATAATGATGCTCTAATCTATAAACTTCAGGCCCTCTTGAACAGTCCTCAGAACAACCATTAAGTTCCCCACTCCTCACAGATTCCTGTAATTGTATTCCCAATCTGCAGTGGAATGCAGTAAAAATATTGTTAGGAGAGTTCACTGGAGAAGACTGGAGTTAGCTGGAAAACCCAGCTGTCACAGCTCATTCTTTCCAACAGATTCCATGACAGCCTGCCAGAATTTGCCTTACAAATTGTTCCATGCTGCCTTAACAGAGAAAAACTCCAGAAAATGCCTACAGGTTGGAAACTCTGCCTCACCTCTGTAAGGAACCAGTGGCCCTGGGAACCTGAGGACTGCTCAGGGGTCATGCTGAATAGTCATGAAACTGTTGGGAATTTTATTTCTTACCCTAACTGGTAAGTTTTGGGCAGACAATGTTACAGAAATTTCCATTTTCCAGAAAACTGAAAAACAACCTGACTTTTCAATCTGTTTTGGAAGAAGATCAAATTCCAAAAGCTAACTGGAGGTTTTGATTAGCTCTGTGAAGCATCCGACGTTGTATGTTCTTGGTTGTGTCCAAATTCCAATACTAAATAACATTTAGAGACATTCTCTAGCAAGCTTGGTGAGCTATGCAAGGCCTACAGTTGCTAATGCAAATACAGAGCCAACTGATTACATCTACTCAGCAGGGGAAAAAAGGGAATGGCAGAGCAATAAAGCCACAGTGATGGAAGGAATGTTTATCTCCTCAAGGCACTGCTGTATCAATGCAGAAGCACAGAAATGGACATTTCATGCTTAGCAGGATATAATATCTAGATAAACTTGCATTTAATTTCACAGGTTCAAAAT
Source organism: Sakesphorus luctuosus (assembly GCA_013396695.1). Classification (NCBI taxonomy): domain Eukaryota; kingdom Metazoa; phylum Chordata; class Aves; order Passeriformes; family Thamnophilidae; genus Sakesphorus; species Sakesphorus luctuosus. The sequence goes on along the minus strand of VWZD01010421.1, from coordinate 1,509,638 downwards.
AATCTTCAGTAACCACTTTTCACCAAAATCTAATTTTAATGGGATCTTTACAGTAACACACACAAAAAGCTGTTGGGAGGTCTCAGTACAGAATTACAACCTCACAAGAAAGGCTTCCAACACTGTGCTTGAATGAAATCTCAGTAGCAAAGAACAGGGTTAGTGTTACATTCTGACACACACTGCAATTACCTTCTTAAGAAAAAGATTTGATCCTAATAATCTATTCTTTATTTCATTAGGACAGTGAAAATAAACATCCAAAGCACAAAGACTGTAAAGACATGAAACAATGATGGGTCCAGGTATCACACCAGGTATCACTTTTCGAGTTGAGACAAAAGAAATGAAAGATGAAATAGAAACTCTTCCACAGAAAAAGCTGCCTTGAAAACAGTATTGGCATTACAAAAAGTACTGATCTCCCCAAAAACCAAAGAAGCAAATCAAATGTAAACACATTTGAACTTAAGGACTCATTCTTCCCAGAAGTTTATTACATCTATTTTACACTGACTAATCAGTGGGTGAAAACAAGAACATTCTTGTTTCTGACTAGTTCTTAGGAGCTACAGTGTTACAATGCAGAAGTCATACCAGAGTTACACAGTTTCATATGGGATAGTCCTACTCTCTTTAATAGGAATAAAATCAGTTGGACTATAGAGAGACCACTATTTGCAGCAATTTAACTTACTATGAAATTATGAACTTTCTGCAGAACTCCTCAGTTATGATACAGAAATCATCAGGGCCTTTATCCTTTATGAATTATACAGATTAGCAAAACCAAAATAAAAGCAAACCAAAGTCACATGAACCACCATCTGCATCTCTGTTGACAAAATTAAACAAGCACTATTAATTAAGTTAGACCTATTAAGTGATGAAATAATTCAGTTCCATATTTACCTTATTCCTTTATAATAAAAAAATCTGCCTTTTATGATAAAGTTTCTAATTTTGCAGTGGCATGATGTGCATATACAACCCTCATGAAAGATGGGTGAAACATGCAAGAATTGACCCTGAGATCAGCTCAGTTGGTTAAAACTTGGTTGTAATAATGCCAAGGTCATGGGTTCAACCCTCTGTGTGGGCCATTGAGTTAAGAGTTGGACTCGATGATCCTGGTGGGTCCCTTCCAACTCAGAATAGTCTGGGATTCTGGGACATCAGATTATCAAAGCACGTGTTGCACTGCTGAGTTCAGGGATAATAAGTAGTTATGAAAATATCAACCTATATCCCATATCTGAAATTACTTATATTTTTTTAATTCATTCCTATTCTATAGTTTCTCAATTAGCATTAAAAACAAAAAACAACAAAGAAACTTAACTGAATTAGGCATTTCAAAGAGTTTTCCAGCGTGCATCTTGATTCCCTCCTGCATTAAACATTCTGTGTAGAACACAATCCTCTCAGAGATGCTTCAGGCAGCTCCAAGCACTGCAGCAACTTTTCAATCATCCCTATGTACAGTTTGTGCCTCTCCCTGTTTAATTACCCCGTTGCACTGCACAAACACAGAGTGTTTCCTGCCAGCCCCGGCCAAGCCCTTTTGCCGACGCGCGAGTCAGGACGCAGCGAGCTTCAGTCCATTACTGTGACAGGCGCTGCTCTTCCTAACGACTGCTTTTTCCTGCCCCTGACAAATGCGCTCCGTGCCAGGGCTGACGTTGGCGTGGTAATCAGGGCTGATGGATGGCGATGCCGGCGCTGCCCACGGTGCCCCCCGGTTTAATGCGAGCCATTTGTCACCGTGCCGCTATCGCGGCTGTCAGCGCGGCCGGCGCGGTGCTCCGTCATCCCCCACCAGCCAAGGTCACCTGGAGAACTCCGCAGTGACAATGCCATCCTGCCTGGCTATGGCAACGGTCTGGTGCTGGCAGCGTTTGGGTCAGTTCATGCAGTACCTTAAAAATGTTCTTGTGAAATGTGGGTACTAAAATGGTGAATTGAAAGGTGGATATAAAAGCACGTTGAAGTAGAAGTGGCACAGCGAGTTCGCAACACAAACTGGGAGTTTCAGAAATACAGATTTATTGTGAATCCCTCCTTGTCAGGCTCTCACACAAGACAGACTTAATTTAAGAATTATTTAACCACCCGAGGGCTTTTGGCACCAGAGCACCTTAAAATATAAAGGCCACACAGTACAAACAGTTAAAAGATCAGTCACAAACTGACAAAATATGCCTCGTGTATCAACATGGAATGGAGTAAATTAGAATTTCTGGGGAAAAAAAAGACACAAAAATCCTGAAAAAAAGTAGAACCTTTACTCTCTACAATATAAAATGTAAAAAAAAAACCCCAAAAAGCAAAACCCAAACAGATAATGTTTTCTGCACTAATTGACATCTAGGAGAATCTTGCAAGTTTGGGGTTTTTTTTTTTCTGGTTTGTTTGGGGGTTTTCCCCCCTCTACAGAATAGGAGCCTTAGCAGCTTCCAATTCTTCTTCTTCTTTTTATTTTTTTAATGATTTTTATTATTTTGTCCTTTTCTTTTGGTGCCAACACTTAAAATATAAATATCAGTGAGATTTAGATGCTTATGCATTTTATAAATAAGTTACTTGTATCTTCAGCCATAAATACCCACTTCAGTGACTAAGGAATTTCAAGACATTAGCTGAGGGTTTTAATGCATGATGTGAAAGGTTATACCAAAGGCATATGTGAAGTATCAGCCTACTGAAAAAGTCTTTTACAGCCCAATCCAGAGTGCAATACATCAGTCATATCATTCTGTCACCTAAAGAAACATAATGTGAGGTTGTCCAGGGGGCAGAATACAAAACAGCGCCCACACACCTGCCTACATCTCCATCCTAAATCTTGAGTATTTGCTGACAAAAACTAAAGCCAGTAAAAATCCAGCATTCAAGATAAAAAAAACCCCAAAAAACAACAAAACCAAAACCCAACAACAACCCTAAAATACAGAGGCAGAAAGTAGCTGTAATAACAAAAAATGAGGCAAATCAAACCACGCTCATGTTCTGCCTACTCCAACAACCTGAATGGTGTGGGGAGCCCTGCACAAAGTCACTCCCACAGCTACATCCACCTCAATCCTCCTGGCAATTACTTTTGTTTGCAAGGATTGCAGGGATGAAGGAGGGAGAGCTGAGCTCACAATCACTGATGCCAGGTGATTTTTTGCTCTGCATTTCTCCAGGGCTCCATAAGAACTGACAAGAGCTGAGAAAGCCTCTGCTCCTGCAAAGTCACTCACAGCACTCCCACCCGCATCCCAAACTGCAGAGACCTGTTTGATAAAGCCTTCACATACTGTAAATGCATTATCTCTAATCTGAGTGGACGTTCACTCTGTGTCTGTAAAGCAAATGCACATTTACTGCTTTAGTCACCACAGAACTGCCCTCTCCCTTTTCCATGGTATATCATCACTTCAAGAGACACTCAAGGATTAAGAAGGGATGTTGGCAAGTCAAGAAACCAAAAAAGGAAGACACTGTTTAGATTTTAGTTAGAAATTTAACGAGCCCAAGAATGGCTGTCTCATACAGAACATGTTAAAAACCCATCAGGACAATTGTCTGTCTCTCTTTAAAGGTTTCTTGCTTTCCTTCAGACCATTTCTTAAACAAAATTTTGGATCAAGTAGTGATCTCAACTTGCTGTGAAAAATGTAAACATGCCTCCTGTGCCAGAAGGCCAATATTTGGCTGCAAACTGTAGCTTGGCATTACTATAAGCATAGGAGGTGAATAATGACTAAATATCTACATAAATGAGCTATTTGAAAAAATTCTATTCCAGGTCAAATTTATGTGAAGCTTCAGAAAATTGTGACAGCAGAATCTAGAAAGACAGTTAAGGAAAAAATAGGATTTCTTGTGACAGAAGAACTCGTGCTGTTTCTTAAGTTGAAACCTTGAATACCTCCACGTTAGACAGAGAGAGAGTCATCCTGCAATGGTGGGTGAAATCCCTGCTGTCATAAAGGTTCACACCAAAATAGTCAGTGCATGATTCTCCAAAAACTGCCACTTCCACGGGTACAGTAAAAATGAACAAAAGAGCAGCAGAACAAAATCCCCAAACCCTGTGTTCCTTCAGGAATCAGTATCACCTCATAAAAGCCAACCAAACCTCTGTGAAATTACAGAAACAATAGGCATGGGACACAGAGGAAAAATATTTGTTCTGCTGTACTTTAAGTTTGTATGTCCAGAAAAATAAAAATAAAAAAGCAGCTGAGCTTGAATGAAAAGACTTGAGAAGCACCATGGGGGAAGAAAAAGAAGAAAACAGGAAAATAAAAACATTGACAGGTGGGAATGGCAAAAATTTAACTGAAGGAAAGATTAATGGAACTGCACATTGAGAGTGCAGGTATGATTATGTATATATATAGTTCCTTAATTCATAGAAATATATATATATATATGCAAATGTTAGCATAAAAACGTTACAAGCTTCTCAACCACAGTGATGAAACCTTTGGCCAGTCTCAGTTTCCGGTGTCAAGATCTCTCCTCACATGAAAATAAGTGTCTTGTAACCAGGTCTCAAACATCAGCAGTCACACAGATTACATTTGGACAATTTTATGTAAAGATGCACATACACATTAGTCATATAAATAAAAGCACGTTGGAAAAACAGAATCCTTGGAGAGGGGAGAACTTTGTACACAGCCTTAAAAAAATATTATCATCACACAAACAAAAATTACCATCAAGAAAACAAACCAAACATAAAGAGCTATTTCTAGTCTACTGCTGTGGTGATATCAAGGAAACTGAGTGTTCCCTATCAAATAGTAAATACTGGGGGTGCCACTCTCACAGGCTCCTTGCTAACACTATTCCCTGCACAGGAAGTGATACATCTTGCAGTTTCCTCAGCTAAGTGCTTCAGATTGCTTATTAAATATTTGAAGACAGTCTAGGGATTACAAAATTATTTAAAAAAAACTTTGAGCTGAAAAAACCCCAAAGTGTACTTTCTGAAAGATAAAAGGAAGCATAAACTAAAACTAGTATATTATAACTTTGTACAAGATGAAGAGTTTAGGTATATTTATATCTCAGTTCGGCCTCAATTTTAGAAGGAATTAGAAAATTACTCAACAATGAGTTATTTAGCATGCTAAATAATGGTAAAATGATAATTACACTGGAGAGTTATCTTAATAAATGAGATGCTAAGGGGTCTTTATTATCGACCCATGAGCACATGGAATTTAATTAGTTACTACCTATAAATGCTAATACCAGAGCTGCCAATCAATCTCCTACACAATAACTGGGGAAACTCCCCAAAACATCCAAAGTGAATGCTGAGGAATTCTTCGGTTAGAAAACAGTTAACCCAGCAGCAAGATGGAGAGAAGGAATTCCTCAGAGAGCCTAAAGAAAGAGATGTTTTCATCTCATTACATCTACCTTCATAATTATAACAAACTCATCAGCCTCTAGATGAATACCACATATAATCATTTTCCTGCATATTTTCCAAAGCAGGAAACTTAACAAGATATAAATGCTACAGACTAATTTAGGCTATTTGCAGTTCTCATCTCATCTTGAACTAAGAAGAAAAGTAGTATAGTTAAGCCAAAAATAACTACAGACTTGAGCTTGTTTATTTACTGCAGTCCTTGCTCAGAGCCAGGCAAGTAACAGGTTTATTCTTTTAAAAGGAGGTAAATTTAGAGCACAGTTAGAGTATGATCTTTAAATAATAAAACTCCAGTGCAAATAACTAGAGAAGCTGATATGCTTCTAATCTACCTAAATGGCTGCTTCTATTAAAGAGTTTTAAAACAGATTTTGAAAAGTGGGAGAAGGCAACAAACCACCACAAAACAAAAAAAAACCAACAACAAAACAAACCCCAAACACACACAGAGAAACAAATAAAAATACCAAAAACCTGAAGATGTTACCCCACCAAAGATTAATTTCACTTACACTGATATGGCAAAACAAACAAACCAGGGGATTACATTCAGTTGAACAAAATCAATCACATAGCAAGTACAGTAATAAAAATCAGGAAAATCCTGACCCACTCAGGGAAGTGGAGCTGTGCCAGAATTGCATTTCTTGGCAAGGCTCTGTGCCCACTAATTAGAGACTGAACCATTTGGGGAAAGTTACTGTGTGTCCTCAGGAGCTGCTGCAGAGCTGTCCAAATCCACCTACCCCCTTGGCAGTGTGTGGTGCCACACACACTGGCACAGCCTGGGCTCAGCAGCGCCCAGCGAGGCTCAGGAGGCTCCAGATGAACTGGGGGACAGGGCTGGGGGTCTGTGCACACTCACAGCACCTGCTTTGTATCCCCCCCCCCCCCCAACAATGGCTCTGTTTTTCTCCATTCCTGGCTGTGCTGGGGGGTGTGCAAAGCTGCCAAACCTTTGCTTCCCCAGCAGCAATGGTGTTGCACAGCTCCAGTGTGAGCATCCCTGAAGGAGGGCACAGTCTATCCCCTAACGCAGCTATTTCTGAGGGCACATCCAAAAAAGGGAAATGGTAAATATGCATGTACTCATTTGACACCAAACTCAAATTTCCTGTTTAATCCCAAATATTTCCTATGTTTTCCTCACTATCCACCTCACTCTATCAATGTGGAACTGCAGGGAGGGCAGAAACAAGAGTGACCTCAGAGTGGTCCCAGAAAGGACTTCGCTCAAAGATGTCTCTGTGTTCCCGTTTCACATCCCCAAGAAGGATTTCCCTTCCAGAGTCAGCACAAACCTCCCCATGTAGGGTCACTGACAGTTTCTATTCTAACCACCATGAAAAGTGGTATGCACACCAATCCCATTGTGAAGGAACCTCATTTATACATTTCTGAAGTCACCAGGGCAGTGAGAGCTCTGCCTCAGCAAGTCTTAAAATCTGGCCTGATAAAGAAATTGGTTTCTAACATACAAAACAGACTGAAATCTCTTTTAACACTTAATAAGGATAATGGGCACCTTTCAGGTGTGACTTGATTAAAATGTACATCCAAGAAGAATCCAGCTTTCTTTTTCTACTTTGCAACTTAAACTTATTTAACTTAAACTTTGCAACTTATTATGAAAGAAGCATTTCAGAATGCTCCCCCCATCCCAAATCCCAAGCAGTATTAACAGATAACAAAAAAACCCACATACAGATGGAGGCAGTTAAAAAGAATTGACACAATGCTTTCTATGTTTTGACAAAATATTCAAGAAGTTTAACAAACAACAATTTAAGTTGCATTTTAAATGCTTATTTGCTTGCCAAAACCAAATTTTACACAAACACTGAAGGCAACACAAAGCTTTTCAAAAACAGCTACTGTGGCTGAAGGGCTAAATTTGACCTGAAATAATGGGTTGAAATCAAACAAGTACAAAAATTTTGTAACTTTTTTTACATAGCAGGTGTCTCACCATCCTTCTGTCAGCATGCCCTGCACTGCCTTTGAGCACTGATTGGGATGCTTGAAAAGGTCACAAAAGACAAAGGACAAAGAAAAAAAAAGAAAGAAAAAAAGCAGAGGGAATGTCAGAGTATCATAAAACAAGCCCAAGTGCTGACTCATGCTGTAACCACACAGAGCTGAAACTGGGCCACAACAGAGGAATGAAGGAGAGTCTGAACAATCCACTGCCCCCAGTTATGTATGACATTTGCATTCAATAGAATTGCACACAAAGGAGGAGTCCCAACTTCCAAGCAACAGCTTCACTGGGAAATCATCTGGAACGTATTCCTGCCCATAATTCCCGGTGCAGAGCAGTGCCCTTGCCAGTCCCTTGGGTCAGTGGGCAGTGTTGTCCCTGTGCAGGCACACACAGCCCTGCCTGGTGCTGGGGGGAACGGCCGGAGAGCCCAGCTCAGGCACTGGTGGCACCCTGGAGAGCCATCCTGTCCCACTCCAACCACCAGAGTCCTTTTAGTTGACTGTTATTCTGTACTAATCAAGTAAAGCAGACTAATAACTTTCCTATTCAGACATAATTCATTATCCTTATTTACCCAAGCCGGCAAAATTTAGAAAGATCCTTCCTTCCAGCCTTTTTAATTACCAAAATTCTACTTGCTTTAAAATACCATCGTCTCCCTTGAGTATTCAGCAGAGCTGAAGATCACCATGGCAATAAGAAAATGGTGCCAATGTTATCTTGGCACTGGCTGTCTACAGATCCCAGGAGACTTAGCACAGGAGAAAATTGAGCTCACATAAAAGCAGGAACTCACTCTCTCTAATGATTTTAATACACCTTTTAGTTTTTGCTAATTTGATGTTAAAGAAGTTGACTAAAAACCCCCAAAATCTTAGAAGCACACACTTTCCTAAACAGGCAAACATGACACCCATTGAGTTTACTCTGTCAAGGTGAAATCTGTTTTACTCCCACAAAAAAAGAAAAAAAACCCACACAAAACCCCCCCACACACAAAGAAACCAAGGTCCTACAGTTAGCTGGATACATGGAGAAGTGTTGCCAATGTACTAGAGCATGAAAAACAACCCACATGAAAACAAAGTTTGAACAAAAAGATTCCGAAGTTCTTCAGATCCCTTCAGGCTTGAGATGAAGCTTTTCCCTACAACCACATGCCCAAATCTGTAGTTTTGCTGCACAACAATGTCCTATTTGTTTGCTTTTCCCTTACATTTTTCCCCCCTTCCCTAAACTGCGCCATGGAGACAAACACTTTTTATCAGGATTGTATCTGTAATCTAGTACACAACAGCAGAACACAAGAACTGGCAGCAATACAAATGATAAGGAAATGTTCTGCAGTGACTGCACTGCTGCTCTAAACTTTAAACTGGCCTTTCTGGAAAAAGCCAACCCAGCACAGGAGCATTTCCTGAAAGCCAAGCACCACACAGACAGCAATGACAACATATACCAGAACAAACCACTCCTAAGCCATGCGGGTCAACACAGAAACAAAGAGCATCCTCCCCTTCCAATTTACTGTAGTGCCAGTCCAGCTGCAGCTTTTCCTTCTCACAGTATCAAACCAGCCACTGATACATTCATTCTTTTGCAGTCAGCACCAGGACAGTGGGATAATAGACTATATATCATCCCAAAGCCCATCCACACAAAAGGACAAACTAATTCTCTACCAGCTCAAAGATGCATTTGAAATTTCAATGAAGAATGAAGATGCTATACCGCAAACATGAAGAGAGGGATTTAACTCCATATAGTGCTGAGTGGAATAATCACCCTGAATTAGCAGACTTCAGTGTGAAAAGAAAGTCAATTCCCTCAATGCTCATTGTGTAAATCTGGTTTCTGATTTCTACAAACCACTCTGCCCATATGCATACAGAGGAATTTTGTGAGTAATATAAACCTGTGCTGACAATATTAGAATATTATTTTACAATGATATAGTAGGCACAGGAGTACTGATACTTAAGATATATTTGGGGGAGTGAGTAGAAAGATTACAGTGGAGGAGCCAACAGTGACTCTTGCTCTTTCTGCATTCTGATGGTCAAAACATTGGCACGGGGCATACAAAAGCCACAGGCAATGTCTGGCTTTCACACAGGCACAAGAGTCTGGGATAGTCCACTCTTCCACTGGAATCAGATACTTGCTTCAGTCAGTGTCTCCTGTGTATCTCAAATGCCTGAGTTACCAGAGTGGAAATTCATTCACAAATTCAACTCCATGTTTTAATTAAAAAAACCCAGACATTCTGATGCAGACAGGCTTTTTGTCATGTAGGTGAAAGGGTTGCGGGTTTGGGGCTTTTTTCCATCAGAAGGCAAGGAAGGAATAAATATTAAAACACTCTGTATGTGCCATCACACAGAATTATTGAGACCCAGAGAGCTCTAGCTTAATATACAGGCATTGCAAACATATTGTACAGTTGAATATGGGTTTGAAACACACTGTTGAGATTGCATAGGAAGCATTTCTACTTTACAAAAAGGATATTGCATTTCACAACACTGAACGAATTCAGATCATCATGAATAACATGAAAATAATGAAAATTCCACTCAGAGGTCAGAAAGGCTCAGTGCTCATGCAAGCTCATGAGAACTTTTAGCAAGAAATCCACCAAGCTGCACTTGGGATAAGTCTGGCTGGTAAAGGCAACAGTGCTGAAGTTCCCATGGTGAGAAATGTGGTATCTTGTGTAAAATTATTGGAGTTTGACATAGAAAACAGGAATAGAGATTGTTGTCCTTGGTCAAGCCAGCCTTAAATATCTAAAAGGACCAATCACTGTTCAGCCGACTTGAGTTCAGAAGGACTCCAACTGGCATAGCACTGAAAGGATGCTCAGCTGGTCACCAACACGCAAAACCCCTCAAGAACTAATCACCATTTCTGATTTAATAATAGAATTTTGGATGGGTGAGTTATTGTCCACCTTCCAAACATGCATTTTAAATAAAATTCCTGGAAGAACATCGCCAGGATGGGCTTTGCAGGATGGGCTCAGTGCCAAAGTGCAGTTCCTGCTGTGTAGAGCAGTGCAGTGGTGGGGGGGAGGCAGGAGCAGGATAACACCTTCCAGACTGCTGGGCCTCCTGAAGTTTGCTTAGCAGACCTTTTCAGGAAAATAGCAGAAATTTCTGCTGGATTACAGTTAGAACAAAGCTAATCCTGACTCAATTAGTTTATTGGCTTTCCCCCCACGGGGTGTGCCACGATCAGAAAATTGAAAGAAAGAATTAATTAATTTACAGTTATTTTTAGATCATAAGCTCAACCTTTCACGTTATCTACCTTTGCATAACAAGGCTCTATCCTTCCCAAATTAGTCCTTCTGAGGAAGTTATTTCTGATGTGACCAAGAGAAAACCTGTGATCCAAACCAGAACAGATCATCTTGCTTGGCTTAAATGTCCTATGCAGACAAAGGTACTCAACCAAGTACACCCCAAAGGGCACAATGCAGCTCTTGAAGCATAAAGGGACACTGCAGATGACAGTCCTCTGTGCGCTGCAGGTCTCCTCACTCAGGCCCCTGCAACTGAATCCAGATTTGGGAAGACTTTTTTTGTCCCATGAAATCACGAACTGATCAGCAACAGAAGTACACAGAAAAATAAGGTTAGCTGCAGAAAGGTCCTTTGGGCAGTAAAAACTCTGGGGGGTTTGAAAGGATCAGAATACTTTTTTAGATTTCAATTTGGTTCAAATGGAAGATTGAACTAAAATAAAAGGTAAGTGAGCATGGAGAGAATCAAGTTTTAATTCAAAAGAACAATTACTACTTGGAATCAATGATCTTCAATAGTCAGATACACTATTTCATCACATTACAGAAACTAGATTGCAACTTTTGGCTTAAGTTATTGGCCCAGGGTTTAACAACTGACCACTAAACCTGCATGAAAGTGATTTCATTCCTGACCATGTATTCTTTACCTCTATGTTTAGCTACTTCCACCTTCCCAGAGCATTTCCACTAAGGATTGCATTTTTATTTTACAGAGTAAAATGAAAATACTGCATCCCTTATTAGGTTCAGCTCTCTTATTTGGGATGAGACACCAATGTTGTTTGTTAATTCAAAATGCAGCTCTTTGGCACATTTGCTTTATTTGCTTGTTGTTTCCCTTTTCCACCTCTCTGGCATATGTCAAATGTTTAAACAATATGGTCTTGCTGGCAGATTAATGTTAGTACTTAAAGTACAAGGTCAGCTTTCTAATACAAAAAGCAAACTGAAAAAATTCAATTGTTCCACAGTTTGGTTTTTTTTTTTTTTTGCAACAGATGTGTTGTCAAACCTTATTTACTCATCTTCATTTTATACTTCCATGTATGCAAATTAATTAGGATTTATACCAGTCCTGCTGCTTAGTGATTTTTGATTTTACTAACTGTGTTCTGAAAGGATGCTAGAAAATTCTGAAATTAAAACAAATTTCAAAAAAAAGAAATGTAATACATGCTCCCTCCTTCTATTGTCATCATTCAGGTCCTGCTAATTAGAACAAAGATTCATTCTGGGATTTTAGAACAAAGCTGTTTTCTAAAGTACATTTCTGCTAGTACAATCTTACTTAACATTGTCTCATAAGCAAGAAGAAAACCTCTAAAATATTTAGATACTCTATTTAAGCAGGTTATAATTAGACTATTAACTCAAGGGAGGAGCTCGTACCTTCCCACATATTTGTTCAGCATTTACCAGAACGAGACTTTGACCTACAGAGACATATGGACTGGTCCCAGTGCAGAATTAAGAGGGTGCTTTCAGGAGGGAGAATAGTTTGCTGACAAATCAGTTGACTTGGTTCCAGCTATAACACTGACCTACTTGTACAGCAAACTGCAAAGCATTTACATTTCACTGCTGGTAAAAGAGAGGAGAACGTAACTGCTTCACAGGAAAGAAACTTGGTTACTGCTCCCTGACTGTGTATTTTAAGTGAGCAGATTATCTAGATGCAAAACTCTGACAGCATATAAATTCAAGCTCTCTCTTTCCAACATTCATAGGAAGGATGAACAACTGTGATATTCCATTCTGGGAAGGAAGGAAGGCAGAAAGACAAGGAGCTCTCTGTTCCCTTTTCTCCAAGACCCATATTAGCAGTGACAGAGGACAAATGTAGCCACACGGGAGCAAGTATTGTGTGTAACAACTGCAAGGACCCACAAACTGAAGCAAGGGAAGACTTCAAAGATTATTTTATTAATATTTTATAAGTAATACATATATATAAATTATTATTTATAGAGCACTCGATTTGAAGTGCTTCTGTACAGATCTCTCTCTTTGGGCTCTTATCAAACACATAAAAGACATAAATAAACACAGGTAGGATTGTAAAAAGCTACTCACATGATTATTACTCATTGAGCTTCAGGCAGAAGCCCATTTCTCTCCAGTCAGATTCTGTTCTAGCCCTTCTTACCATTTTCATGCAAGATCGAGGCTATTCATGAGAAGAGCAACGAGGCTCGAGAAGGGAGTGGAGCACAAGTGGTGTGGGGAGAGGCTGAGGGAGCTGGGGGTGTTTGTGCTGGAGAAGAGGAGGCTGAGAGGTGACCTCAGCACTGTCTGGAAGTGCCTGAAGGGAAGTTCTGGCCAGGTGGGGGTTGGTCTCTTCTCCCAGGCACTCAGCAATAGGACAAGGGGGCACGGGCTCAAGCTCTGCCAGGGGAAACTGAAGTTGGAGAGCAGAAAGAAATTCTTTGCAGAGAGAGTGCTCAGGCATTGGAATGGGCTGCCCAGAGAGGGGGTGGATTCCCCATCCCTGGAGGTTTTTCAAGTGAGCTTGGCCGTGGCACTGAGTGCCATGATGTGGTAAAGGGAGTGGAGTTGGCCCAAGGGTTGGACTTGATGATCTCGGAGGTCTTTTCCAACCCAATCCATTCTAGGATTCTAAGCCAACTGTTGTGTTTATGGGCAACACTGGCAGAACCAAACACAAATACTGAAGAAAACCAAGACAAACCAGTTATGAAGACCCCAAGCCTTACAAGTATTTTCTGATTTCTAAAATAAATAAATAAAGGTAAAGTAACTGCCTTGAATAACAATCCCTTTTATCTTTATTTGAAAAGGAAATATTAGCTAGAAGCATCTCATGAATCAAACTAATCCCAACTCAATATGGCATGCACATCAGCATATCAGACATTGTTTATCTGAAAAGTTACACTGACAAGTCCCTCTCAGCTCATCTTGCAATATCTGTTTGAAATCTTCCTCTTTTTGATCCTGCTCTGAAATCAGAAGCAAGTTGCCTCTAGCATTTGAATTTTAGCTGTCAAATCAATCTCCATAAAACACTTGGAAAAAATAATCATAGCAGGTGCTGAGAAAGTTCCATACCGGCCTCGTGAACAACTGAAGGGAGACAAAACTCTGGGCATGACTTTTTGTACTCCCACTGAACAACCTTTCTACTGTGAACTTTCGAGAAACTATTCCTCTAGTAAGATGTGCTGTCATTGGAGGGAGCTGATCTAGATGAAAACAAGCAACTATCATGAACAAAAGTTTCACTCCTACCACTTACACCACTTGCTTTCTTCTTTTTTGCTTTATATTTTGGTTCATGTTTTCCACTAAAGTTATGAGGAAAGGAATGTTTGTGGAAACCAATCAGAATATTACAGTTATCAATGCAATTAAATAATTAAAAATATAATGATCTTATCTGAAGAGGTATTTTAATATACCACTTGTTATAATGAGAGCAATTGAAACCCTTCTAGACCGCAGCCTACTTGCCACTTGCTCATTTATCAACTTATTCATTTCTATTCTGTTTACAAAGTGAAGGTAATGAAGGAAATCTCAGGGGGTTTTGGTGGGTTTTTGGGAGCTGGGGGGCTAGTTCTGGCTGCAGCCACTTTCCCTGCAGTAAGGAAAGACTCCCCTGGAATGCTCAAGGCCTCCCTGTTACACTATTAGAGGAGAAGAATTGCATTTAACCCCTGCCCTTCCCCATTGTACTCACTGCCCACTGAAAACAACAACAGAATTACTGAAATCCCACACTCTCTAATGGGATGATAATAGGATTCAGAGGCCATTGGGGTAAAGGCAATCCATATTTCACAGTTTAATAAGCTCTTGCTGAAGATGCTGGATCCCTCTTCAAAGCCAACAATTACTGATTTAGTATTAACAAATCCTCAACTGTCAAGACTCCAGAATGCATTCGAGGTGAAGTCAACAGCTTATGGTGACAGATTTTAAAAATGTGTGTAGAAAAATGAAATCACTTAAATTGAAATAATTTGTAATGTTACAGTGATACTGGTTATTACTGTCATTTCCTATTTCTTTACATCTAAATGTCATGGTTACTCAAGTTTGCACATAATTCTCTCGGAGTTCTGAGGTGTTTGCTTTAGAAGGCAAGCACTTTTGTTCTGTTTTCTAAGCATACACCTCTTGTCACAAAGAAATAAAACACTGAACACAGAACTGTGGGACCAATTGAGTCATGAAATGAAGCTCTCCACAATCACACAGACAATTTTTTAATATTATGATTACCCACTCGGCTGTAGATTCAAAAGAACACATCATTTTCTAATAGCATGCCTAGAAATGTAGGGTGAAACCCACAAACTTCCTCTGCCTGCTGTTAACTATTCTTTAAAAACACCAGTTGATATATTTTTGAAAGCTGAACGTGTAGAAGATTTTCCTAGATCCTTTTAAGAGAGAATCATCTTATCTTGATTTCTGCTGCATCCAGTTGCTCCCCATTGCCTTGTGGGACTGACTGGGGACAGTCCACAGAGGATCCAGTCACCAGAAACACACCTCACTTAGATACCCACCCAAAGTGCTGTTGGATCTAAAATCCTGCTTTCCATTATACTTCTGTTTACATTTCTGACAGGGGGAGGGAAAAAAAAGACAATGAAAAGAGATGTGTTTTTAGAAGAGATAATTCTGAGACTCAGTTCTGCCCCCCAAAACATTAATATAATTCTCAGTGAGGTGGGTAAAAGCCACAGGACCTAAAAACATGCACCACTGCTGTTATAACATAATAATTTTGTGCCTGAGAACTCGTAATCAGGCAAACACAACAATAGCAATGCACAAGTCAATTCCTCACCATTTATAGAGGCAACTTCTCTCTTTTGGATATTTTAACTTCAGCTGCTCTTCAGTTTATACGGAGAAACTGTGGATCCAGTTCTTCGGCATCTATTCCAGCACAAGCAATAACTCTGCATCAAAGGCTACAATATGAAATTCTGAGGGGCCACACTAATTTGTCGTTGCTTAAAGCAGAGAACAAGCAGGTATGCCCCAGGGTAGTTGTCTCCAGATAGTCATTGCCTGGTAAGTCCCTCTCTCAGAACCAACAGTTTGCAAGAAAAACTGACTTTAGCCTATTCTTCTTACTAAAAATGTCACCTTGTCCCACAGTCCACTTTGAGTACCTCCCCAGCTTCCAAAAAACCCTTGACAAGCCCCCAACAGACAGCAAAGAGGCATGAACAGGAATGCCAAACTGTGTTTCTCTGCAATGGATTGAAAACAGAAGCTCCATTTCCACATCTTTTGCTTTGTCACACCTAATGCTTAAAGAAAATATTCAGTACATTCCAAGAGCAATGGGGCAAGAAAACCAGAATGATTCCTGCAACAATTTAGCTCACAAGTTTCAGACACTATTTTGAAAGATCCCTTGCAGCTGCTGAGGGACATCACAGATTTTTGAAGCACAGCTTCCAGACAAAGTAACAAAAAAACCTAGAAGCTAAGTCAAAAAGGAATTCATGACCCAATTCTATGACAGGAATTGTCCCATCACAATGCAAAGAGTAATTACAACATGAACAGCAGAAAGATATCAAATACCACCCAAAGAGCCACTATGAAGAGAGGAAAGGAGAGCATATTAAGCAATTCATTTCTAAGGACCTTTATATAAAGATAGATTTAACACTTAACTCCATTTAAATCCAACCACACTGTTTACAATACAATACAATACAAACGTGTCAACAGCCCAGCTGTGGAATCAGTCGCTTGTTGTTTTTTTGTTGTTGTTGTTTTTTTTGCTGGTTTTTTTTTTTTTTAATTTTTATTTTTAGATAATGTGGTTGGGCAGCAACTGTCAGCACCTTCAAAGACACCAAACCCCAAGTGTAACCACAGTGGTGTACAGAGAGTGCTAAAGGCGTGCCAACACATCTTTCCATGCAAGTGTGCCTTAAAAGGATCTGTACTGCAGCACAATCATTTATCAAAATAAGCAATAATTTGTGTGTTGTGGATACAGATCACCCAGTCCCACTTTTAGGAACTACTGAGTTTTCTTTCCGGACTAAAGGTGAAAATCTCTGATCAACAGTTAGTGAATTAATGCTTGGGGAGGATGAGTAAGTTGAACAAGTGCTTAATTTTCATTTCAGATGTTAAGAGGTTTAGGAGAAATATGATGTTGGTAAATACAAAGAAGAGAAAAGCCACAATGCAGAGAGTATTGAAACCAAACCTGCCCAGCAGGTGCCATCACAGCACTGTCTCTATGAATCAACCCATAACTGAATCACTGCTAGCAGAATGCCAGATTAATGAAGTTTATTATCTCTGTGTTCACTACAGTGGACTTGGATTCCTGTATCCTCTTGGTATAAAACTGACATTAAAAAAAAATCAGTGCTACAAGGTCATGAAACAGCTTATCATTCTCCTCCAGAAAAAAAAGAAACATAAACCAGTGTACTTGTGTATGTTCCCGGATCACAGGGCTCGAGCGGGTCCAGAGAAGGGAATGGAGCTGGGGGGGCTCAGCCTGGGGAAAAGGAGGCTCGGGGGAGACCTTCTCCCTCTCTATAACTCCCTCACAGAAAGGAAGAGCAGGGGGTGGTCAGGCTCTGCTCCCAGAGAACAAGGGACAGGACAACAGAAATGGCCTCAAGCTGTGCCAGGGGAGTTTCATGTTGGACATCATGAAGAACTTCCTCACTGAAAGGGTGCTGAGGCATTGAAACAGTCTGCCCAGGAGGTGGTGGAGTCACCAGCCCTGGAGGTGTTCAAGAAGGGACTGGACAAGGCATTAGTCTCTGGTCTAGTCAACAAGTTGGTGTTTGGTCAAAGGTTGGGCTCGATGACCTTAGAGGCCTTTTCCAGCCTAAATGATTCTATGAAAGCTGTTTTTAAAAAAAAGAAACCAGACCCTTCAACCACAAGCAATCAGTTCATTCGAAGATTTCATGTTAAAATGTGGTTAACAAAGATAAAACAATTTTTTCAGTCTGGCCATGGTTAATTGGGTAAACATGAAAAGAAAATGTGTTGCCTACATTGAAGCCCTGATTTGCTTTGCATTTGACATATGCTCTCCCAAAAGACCATTTTAATTTTTATTTCAGTCATTTTAAAATATCCTCTCAGAAAAGGTGGGAAGAAGATGCAATATAATGAGCTGTAATACAATAATCACGGGTTGGATTTCTGTCAAGTTTCTTAGAACGCAAATGAGCATTTATCAGGAATTGGCCCAAAACAAATAATTTACACTCATTTCCGCAACAAGACAGACACGATTCTCTTCCATTCAGCTCTTTGTTAACTCTGATTAATTACTTCACATCCAAATTTCATTAGAAACATATTCATCTTTTCTAGGTAGCAACAACTGATACTCCGCATCTCAAAGCCTCATATTAGAAACCTGAACATCTGCCCATTCCTTACATTCTACTGACCTCTAGAGACTGTATGTATATATGTATAGCACATATACATTATTTATGGCCATGTACACATTCTAGAGCAACAGCACAATAGATTGACTTGAGAGAAATCTGCATGCAGTGTTTGAGGTTACAGTTTTTGCTGTAATCACACATTGTTCTTGGAAATGTTTCCTTTGCTGTGTTTTCCAGGCATGCAGACTCTCTTGCTTTTTTCCCCTCCCTTCTTCTCTGTATCCTTCCAACACAAACACACCCTCCCTTATCTGTTATCTACAGAATTAGGCTACAAGTACAAATATCAACACAAATATTGAGATAATGCAGGTTTCATTGAAGCATGAATACCTGATGGAGAGAGTGCTACAAACCAGACACTGAGTTACTGACAAACAGACCTTATTGTGTGTGGGGAGGGGAGACCAGTCTCTCCCAACTCAGTAGCAACACTTCTTCCCCCACCAAATGATAACATCTTGCAGCAGATTCCTTGTCTCCATTTTGCTGCCAGGGAAAAAACAACTGTACAGAAGCCTGTGTTGGGTTTGACATTTAGACCAAGCAGAAAGGGCTGAAGGAGTTGAATTTGTCAACTAAACTCTATTCAAAATAGACACAGAATCCAATAATAAAGAGAAATGAGGGGAACACAAAAGACTATGTTCTTCCCTAACAGTGTTAGAATAACTACCATTGTTGAGAGCCATTACTTGGTAATGATGTGTGGCCAAGTATAGCAAAAAAAACATCACCACAAATATATACAACATTAACATGTGAAATTTGAAAGGCACTTGCTTGGTATTCAGTTCCATATCAAAACTCCTGGAAAAATACATTTGGTTTTCTAATGTTTTATAGAGAAGAACCACTCATGAGATATTTGCATATGATTTTATCTTCTGGAATCTCACAAATGTAAGTTTAGGAGAACAATCATGTTTTGTAGTCTTACAATCACATTGCATGTGATAAAATCCAAATTCTGTTTGACTTGGAATCAGCTGTGAGCTACAGGTTGATATTTATTAGATCAAGAGAAGTTATAGATAGCAACGGAGCTCTGTCTCTTCAAAAATCCCATGCATAAAGAACTGTGGTAGCTAAATGTATTCTATATAATACAGTCAAAAAAACCCCACAAAACTCTTCCATCCATTACTTCAAGTCAAACAAGGCAAATAGATACAACCATGTCTTTTCTAAGAATCTTAAGATGTCTTCATTGCCAAATCCTATTTCTATTTCCTTAATTATTTTTATTCACCTTTTTATTGATGTATTTTAATGAGACCATCATAACGATGGAATAAATGATATGGATGCATTTGAAACAAGCTTCACAAACAAGTCATTAAATTAATATTACCTGCAGTGCATTTTCCTATGTGCATATCACAGCTTTGTGTTTCCATAACTTACTGCAGACTCCCAGACACCCATTCTTCCTCTGCTCCAATAATGTGAGACTGGGGAGGCATTTTGAAATTTCAAACTGGCTTAAATTAAAATACATGGATTCAGATCTTTGTGTTTGTTTATACATAAATAAGCATCCAGAGAGAAACCCAGAAAGGCAGTACTGCTGCTACTGGAAAATGTGGTACTGAACTCAGTTGTGGCCAGAATTATTTACTCCATTCAGCTCTTCTGAGCTTTCCATGGTGTAGTCCTAGATCAAATTCCAGTATACAAATATATATCCTTGCTTTACTCTTCACAACTTTGAGAACTGAGAAACACAAAGATAAAGTTTATTCCTTAGGGCTGGATTGTGTCATAAGCCTTTAAACTGAATTTGCCAATGTTTTCAAC
Organism: Sakesphorus luctuosus; assembly: GCA_013396695.1. Lineage (NCBI taxonomy): Eukaryota > Metazoa > Chordata > Aves > Passeriformes > Thamnophilidae > Sakesphorus > Sakesphorus luctuosus. The sequence goes on along the minus strand of VWZD01010421.1, from coordinate 1,489,674 downwards.
AGGGAATTCTCTTTGGAATCTGATGACATATTACAATCTTTTAAACTAAATTGCACACCCTTTCATTCAAGTGACAAGTCTGAGTAAACTGAAGTGGGGAAGGCATGAGAACACAGTTCTGGTGACGTTCTTACAGCAACAATCAGCCTTATTTTTTTGAATGACACAGAACTGTAGAAATGTATAAGTGCTCATGAACTGTTGGCCATGACCAACTGAGATGCACAACATTTGATGCCTTTGGCTAATTGTCTCTAAAACATTAGGGACTACTGAGTCTGGGGAAAAAAACCCCAAACAACTACACAATTGTTCAATAAATAAAGCACTGACACTTCCTAAACCATCCTCATGAAGTGTGGAAAAAAAATCACTTCTGCATATAAAGAATGCAAACAGGTTTCTGAAGGTTAAGGAACAGCCTTACTATGTACATGGTTGGCATCTTGAGCAATAAATTAAAGAAGCAGAACATTAAGGAAAACCTCTACAGGCATCAGCAAATATGTTCAGGAAAAAAAATCAAAACATCAACCTAAACCTTGTGAGACTGAAGAGATTTTGATGCACACATCTGCAAACCACCTTGAAGATGCTAAACCCAAACTACAATAAAAACTGCAATGCAAGTGACATGGGAGAAAACTGTAGAGATCTGGCACACGTTTTTCTATCTGCATGTTTTTCCAATTATAAGCAGAAGGTGAAGGCATGATGATATGTATTATAAAATTCACTGAAATACAGTCATTTTAATTCTAAAAATTGAAATATCTGCTCTAAAAGATCTTGAAATATTTTTTTTAATTTATGGTACAAATAGGTACAAACCACTTGCACAGAGAGATATCACATTTTTGTCATGAGTAGCCCAAGTTTTGCATGTTTACCCCATGAAAAGCTGGGATTAAAGAAACCAACACAACACATATTAGTGTATTGAATCTGCAATCAGGTACGGCTGATGATCATCTCCAAAAATAAATATTCCCACAGACAGAGGTCAGTGGTTGCCTGAAATTGCATCAGTTAGTGCCTGTATACCAAAATCCTCATGTCCTTTGGCTTTGCTTTATCATTTTATCAGATTAATTAATAAAACAGAAGTTTTAGCATAGAGCACCACAGTTTTCTATTCTCACGTTTGCCATTGGGTACTCTACAATTTATCGATCTGAGACTCATTCCAGGGTTTCTCTCAGAATTTAATCACATGAGAAGATGTTAATTAGAACTGTTCATAGTTGAAAAAAGTACATATAAAATAATGTATAAATTAAGAGAGTGTGTTTTTTTTGTCTTTTAATTGTCCTATGTGTTGATTTGGCAAGCTCTTGCTGTTCTTAAAGGAAAGCAACTTCATTGCACTGGAATTCTAATTTTAAACTTGCATGCATTTCATAATTTATAACTAAACATTTGTATTTTGTGGCTGCATTGGAAAAATAAAACACAACAAGCAACAATGCAGCTTTGAGGGATAGTCTTTCACCAAATCCTTTAAGAAAACACATGTCAAACAATCTTAATACCAGGGAAAAAATTTTAAACGAGGTAAGTAAAAACTAAAAGCCTTAAAAGGAGACAGGTGGTTGTACCTACACGTGCCTCATCTCAGCACATGTACCTCGGCAGGTTTGCAGGTGGAATAGCACCTAGGGTAATGATGTACAAAATTATTGGTCTGATACTATGAAACTACCAACAGCCTGGAGGTTTTGCTTTGGCTTCCGTAATCTCCCTGCATTTCTCTCTCCGGATGAAGTAATCTTTACTCTGCTCTCCAGCAACATCTACTGGAACATCAGTAAAATGCTGCGATTTCTATTAATCACCCATTTAACATCTAGTAGGGCAGAGTTCGCAAATGCCACAAGATAAATGCTCTGCACTTCAGATCCTGCATTTGGGGCTCAAACAGATCAAGGTGGTTTGTCTTGAACCTTCTAGTTTTCTGCCATTTCATAAGGAACAAAACCACCATGACTAATTCCTACCAAAAACCATCTACCATTTACACTCAGAAGTACTTTATTTAAGTCACAAAATACCATTAAAAGTACCACATTACATCCAAGACTCTAATTTTCACCAAAGAAGTTAGTCTAAAGTCCAATTTGACCCAACATGCATGTAAACAGAACTGAAGCATGAAAAGAGCTTGGAAGAACACACAGAAACATTTTGAAACAGAGGTGTAGGGGCAATTCCAAACCCAAGTAAGTTCAGCAAAACTATAGTTAAAAAGCAAAAAGGTCCATAACAAAACAGTGAAACATTTATAACTTCTTTTAGCTGATTCAAGCCCTCATGAAATAAATAAATAAACAAACAAATAAATAAACCCTGTCTGTTCCTGTGAGGATGAAAATGTATGATTAACTCCCACTGAAGGTGAGTACTAAGGCATGAAGTCCTTCTTCAGTGGTGGGAGCCTCAGGTTCCCTGGGGACTGGATCCTGCTCAGCTGCCTGGTGCCTATCCTGCAACATCAGCCCCTGCAAAGGCACACAGAAAGCACTGCCCTGGAATTTCGGGAAGGCTGGAGCACGGCACGCAGGACTGAGGCAGGGGGGAAACTCGCACAGAGCCCAAAGTTCTGGATGGACATGCTCCTCTCCCCCCGCAGAGTGTTGGGCTGTGGGTCTGCAACTCGACACCCGCCTGGCCAGCGCTGGGGACTCTGTGACAGCTCCCCGAGTTACTGTTCACAGCCAGCTCATCAGTGGCCACGGCACAATTAACTCTGAGAGCTACAATATTATTTGCTATCCTCTAAAACCCTGATAATGGTCTGACTGCCCTTGAATGCTTCCCCACTTTTCAGTGTGAGGATGAAATTCAGACCTGCTGCTCAGAATCCCTTCCTCCCATTCTGACTCTCAGTTTACTGATACAGGGAGCAACTGTAAAACATAGGAGAGAAAAAAAGGCACCAAAGCCAGGGAAGACCAGAAACAGTAGTCCCAATAGTTAAATATTCCAGTCGTGAATAACAAGCACTTAGCAGCATATAAAATTTTAAAAGTAATTAAAATTATTTTTTTTCCTTTGGAATCCCTATAAAACCTCAATGTATTTTTATAGAGAATAAAATGGCACGTTTCCCAAAACCACAAACCCTTTTGGCTATAGGATTTTAGATTATCACAAGACTTAAGTTCATGGGCTTTGCCTGATAAATTAGCTCCTCTCAAAAACTGTTAAACAGAAAGCCCTTTATTATAATCCAAGTGCACTTGTGGACAGCACTTTCAGAGTTAACTCCATTTGACAACTGACATAAATCCATTATTCTAATTTGGTGATTGCTTTACTAAACACAGATGCATTTTATGAGTTTTGGTCACGTATTTCATTCAGGATGCTACTTAATCTCAATTTACAAAACATAAACACAAAACAGGTTTTACAGTATGTCTGAAAGGGTATAGCTATTCATCCGACGAAATGCCAGGCAAACAAACCATATTCACCTACACCTAAACTCAATGCTGGATTTTGCCTTACACAATAAATAGTATATAAGTAAATTATTATTATTTTTTAGTTTAGCTGTTGCAGTCTAATTGCAGATTTCAAGCTCCCCGAGGGTTATAAGCCTCAAAAGCTTCTCTTATACAGGGATCTAAGCACTGAATTTAACCTTAAGCAAAGTCCAGCTTTCACAAAAGCTGGTTCTGTGACTTGATACACAGAAAAAGAGAGGAAAAAACAAGCATTCAGTGTGAATACAGCATCTCCCCAACCCCATTTCTAATTCAATTTATAGCACATACTTTACATCTTAAACAAAAGGAATCTGCCACAACACCGATGCTGCCTCTTGCTGCAGTTGCTTCCCTCAGTTACAGAACGCTGCAAATCCACCGCTCCGACCAAGCACTCCATAAAACACTCGCATTCAGCCACTTCTTACCTGCCTCAGTTGAAGGCTTCCTTCCCTTGTTAGCAGTATGAAGCATCCTCTAGCCTTCCCAATCCTTAGCACCGGCCTCGAATTGCACAGCTAAGTCCCTTTTTTTGCACGAAAACGCTTATTGAAAGTGATTAGTTTTTGTTGTCCCTTTTAAGTCCCTCCTGCGGGAAAGAGCCGGGGAGATGTGACGCCACCTTTTAATCTTTTGAGAGAGTGAAAAGGCAGAAAAGGAGCGCTCGATCAAACTGAGCTTCACACATGACTAAAACTCGGCGGAGAGGCTGCGAGCTCTGGCTGAAGCACCACTAGGCGTGAGTGTAAGAACAGAGAAGAGGGGAGAGTCAATGAAATGTGACAACGTATGTGCATCAAAGACGGGAAAGAGGGAGAGAACAATGAGAGAGAGATCGCGACAGCAACGGGCGAAAGAGAAAGAATGAGGAGGGGAGGGAGAATAAGCATGAAGAAAAGAGGAGAGTTTGGAAGCAAAGAATTCGCAGAATAAAGCCAAAGTGTCTGGCAGCTTCTGTTTTTACCTCGCTGAGCATGACATACTGCCTCTCTCATTTAGCAACACATTCTTGTCTCCTCCAGGTTTGAAAACTGAGATAATCACAGCGTGTGCCTGTTTTCGCCTGGCTGGCAGACTCGTGTGCAGTATACCTGAGATGTCCCCCAGCCACCTTCCAGAGACGCATTTTATGTGCAATTAAGTTCATATGTTCATTAGGAAAGACACCTCCTCCCACCCCCAAAATACAGGAGCTGCTAAATGCTACATCAATACACAATATAGTTTGACTGGCAGATGGAATTCTACTTATAACTACTAACAAACTGCCACTGATAAACAAAGGACTGAACAAACGTTTAATGTTGATAATTGAGTTTTCATGGCAACAAAATATATTAGCATTGATAAATGCATTGTAAAAGGGTATTTCAGATGCTTTATTCTCTTTACCTTGTAATTTTTAGATGAAGTTGCACTAAGTAGTAGAAAAAGAAAAAATATGACCAGGAACTAACATTTTTTAAAGGAATCCATGAGAGATACATTCAGATTTCCAGTATTTTTAAAAGGAATTACTAGCTAAACCCTAAATTTAAAATTTGAAATTTAATTATGAATTCCTACCAATTTAGAAAAGGTCTAAGTCCTCCTACAAGTGCACACTAAGTCTTCATACAAGTAGGTTCCTTTTCATGCAAGGTGGGCTTGGGCTCTGTGTGTGGATGGATTGGGCTTTTTGGTTTGTTGGTGGATTTTTCTGACTACAGATACCATATGTAACATCAGGACAGCTTCTGTATTTCCCCTTTTTATACCTTTTACCTTTTCATGGTAAAGGCAAATAGGCTTTTTTGGCCAACTGGCAGTTGGTCAGCTGGCCCAAAGCACACTTGGTACTTGTCTGCAGAACCAACACAAGTCCACAATCAAACCTGGCTATTACATGGAGATGGAAACAAACCTGGAAAAAAACATATATTTTCTTTGCAGTGCCCTGTTTGGGCCTCCCCTTGGATCCCACCACCTCAGCTCAGGGCAGAGGAAGGACTGTCAGTGAGTTGGAAATCTGGACCTAGACTGGAACTGTCCAGCACAATGCTGGGTCAGCTGGTGCAAGTCACGCAGGGCTTCCCTCAGGCATCTGTGTCTCAGGCTACCTAACTAGCTGAGAAAAACCCCAAAACATTTTAACAGCTCTACATAACTCAGTATCCTCTTCTGTAAGGGTTTTACAATTCCAAAGAGGAGGTTATAAAGATGAGCTCAGAAATGATTATCAGGGAATCACTGGGGAATTTCAACGCTGAGTACTCCTACATCATTATTATACCAAAAAACTCTCAAGAACTGATGTTCTTCCAGGAATGACAGCCTCCAGAATCCCACCAGAAACCTTCTGCAGAGATGGAGTCCAGTTTTCATAATTGTACAGCAAAACTTGCAAAAGAAATCTTTAAGCTTGCAAACTGTCCCATACCCCACACTTACTGATACATTTGTGATGGCTCCGGAGTTTCACCTCTTATTTTTTGTCCCCTGGGGACTGGCATTACACTGACATAAATACAGATCCATTAAAAGCAGATTCTCACTAAACCTTGTGCAAACTTCAACATGTGAGCTTAGAGTCAAATTTACCATAAAGAGAAAATTATTAGTAAGAACACTGGGCTTTTAATCCTCTCTCTCCACAGCATTAGTGTGACCAACCACTGGAGCAGTTTGTGTGATGGATGAAGTATTTCTCCTTTCTCTGCTGGGGGAAGGAATCAAATGGGTTCCTTACACTGTTTTAAAGGCCTCTTATTTTATGGACATAAACACCATCTGAAAGTTTGGGGAGAGGGGACAGTAAGATGACATAGAAATAGAGATCCATGTGTTCAGTTATTGCAAATTCTTCTGGATTATTATTAGTAGGTACTCTAAAGGGAGTGTCTATCTACCTTTTAGAAAGAAAACAAGCAAAAAGAAGTCCCAAAGTCCTCTAGGAAGCCCCTATGCAGTGTGTGCACAGCCCTGTGCATACTTAAAATGAATAACAGGAACAATTAGGGAAGAGATCTTTCCTGTTTCTGATTAATTTTGTATTTTCTCACCCTTTTTGGTAAATTGCTTTTCTTATGGAAGTCGTGATAAGAAGTTTCCACATCTCTTACAATGTACTAGATTATATCCATGACAACAGCTTTCAAAAAATGCAAACACATATATACGTACTCCTAGAAGTATTTATTCATTCTCACAGGCCTATCCACAAATTCACAATGGAATCAAGCCCCTGCATTTGCATCCAAGGTCAACAAAACACTTGAAAACATGCATGCAGTTTGTTTCCATGAAAGATGTAAGATTGGGTAGCTCAAACTAAGCATAAGCTTATAAACTGAATAAATAAATTGTTTTCTACAAGAACTGACCTTGAGTTTGAACTAAGAATGTTTGGACACTGAACTCCTTGACTCCTTACAGCTTCAGTGAGCAAAGCAAGACATTCTCCTATGGAAGCAAGTCATTCTATAAATCAGCCCCACTTCCATTAGACAGGCAAGGCTTTGAGGAACATGAATGCAAAAACTGTATTTTACAGCTGCTAAATGTGCTTCCATTTAAGCTTCTTCAAGCAGTACTCCAGGAGCACCCCAGCACCACACCAGAGAACATTACAAAATAACTACACACAGAAATGTACTAGTAAAGCCATTTTGTGCAGAGATATAAATAACTGATTTCCAGCTTTTTTTCCCCTACACTTTCAACATTACAAAGGAAATAACTAAATCAGAGCTTTCCCTCAATCTTGCTTAAGAAAGCCAAGACAAGTTTAAGTTTAATCACAGAAAACCTCTTAATCCCTTACTTGTCTACTCTACTAGAAATGTGGCTCATTCTTCTATTTGCTTGAGGTCCAGGAAGTCATTAGCCTGCATGCAAACACACACCCTGTGACCTGAAACTTGTGTAGTGACAAAATAGGAACACTGAACACCTTGCATTGTTTCAATGATGCTGAATCACCACGATCTCCTCCCAAGAAAATACAATGTTATAGAGAACATGGAGCATCGTGACAGCAAAATACGGGGAAATAAAGTGACAAATTACTACAAAAGCACTGACATTCATTGACTTAGGAGCTAAATGAAAGCCTCTGGCTATGCAAAAGAGCTCATGACCACTCCCTCTTAGCAATACATTTACATCTGGAAAAGGCTTTCCCTGTCAATTATCTAGTTGGGTGACACAAACACAAAACATGATTTTCCAACCTTTTGGTGTGGTTTCATCTGTTTCAGACCTGAAGAAAGATTGTATCTGAAAGCATTTTTTTCCAGTTACATCCATTGATTTAATAAAACATAACACCTTTTCCCCCACAAACCAAGCTTCTGTTATACCTTTGGATCTCTCACACCACAACCACTATACCAGTTGAATGGCACAGTGAGGCCCTTCATCCCTACCCAACCTCCCTTCCCTGGACTGTGATCTGTTCAGTGCTCAGAGGACACACAAGAGTAGCACAAGGGTTAGAACTGAGGCACAGCACACAAGAAAACCCTTCGTGTCTTATATTGCCTATACTTGACTTCCCAGCATCCAATTTACAACAAGAAATGCAACTGGTGTGGTAAAAGAAATGTCAGGATCAGACATAATTTTACTGGTGAGAGGCACAAGACAAAGACCTTGCACAAGCATAAGCCACACACAACAGCCTGGCAGGGTGAAGAAAAACTGTGATGCTGTTGCTGGTATGAATTATAAAACCACTTAAATGCTGCTTTTTGAGCATAACTGAATACATGTGATAGCATCATTATAAATTAAAACTGTTTATGACCTCCATTTGGTCCAAACACTACAACCTTACTCGCTGTATGCACGGTTGAACAAATTGATCTATGCCTGCCTGTGTTACATGAGAGAAGGGATAGCCAAGTGTTCTGCAAAGGAAAGAAAAAGAAAATATCAGCAGCAGAAGCAGCTTGTAATGAGTCATGCAGATTCCTTAATGGCTACTAAAAATAATCTTTGATTCTTATCATTGTCAACACAGTAAGTGATAATAACTAATACCTAAGTTGTTATTTTGTTTACATAGTTAATTTGTAGTTTTCTCTATTTCATAAAAATAAGTGTTAATATATTTTGAAACCAATCATTTCATGAATGAATGGAAATCAGTACTTTTGTAAATTTTGCTAAAGTGCTAAAATAGGAGATAATCAGTATGTTCTTGGTTATTTGGGAACACTAATTTCAAAGGACATGTAATTCCACCCCGCCCTTGTATTTACTTGGAAAACCATGGAGGAATATGCATTAAAATGACATTTCAAAATCCAGACTTCTGTGGGACCAACTTGTTTTCTGCCTTGTACATTTCTGTTTAGAATTTTTATTCCAACTATTCACAAACCTTAAGGCCTTTAAGACTGCGCTTAGTGAATCAAACACCTCCTGTAGTATCTCCCACTGAAGACTTACATTGCTTTTCAAACAGCAGCAAAACAATTACCTTCATGTGTGCCTCAATGGCAGCTGGTTCAAGTGAAACCCTCATGCCTCAATTAACATTGGGGATGGAAAGAATTGTTTGCCTCCAAGATTCAGGTGTGCCTGCTATGATTTCTCCCTGTCACGGGCCGAGAGCTCCTCCAGGCTGTCCAGACACATTTTGCTTGCAGAGACAAAGGCTGCCCTCCAGGAGAGCTCTTTGTGCAGCTCGGAAAGGATTTTCTCCACAACTGGGTAATTTAAGTTCTCTACATGAAGTACAAATCTACACTGAGACAACAGAGTACACTCCTTCACCGAGTGCACAATTTATGTCAGAGCGCAGGGCAACACACTTAGAGAGTGAACGAAGCCGAGTTTTACTGCCCAGTCCTCTGAATTAATATGCAACATTCATGCCTTAAGTATACCCTTGAGCATTCAGTACTTCTTTGAGCCACAGCTTTGAAGATGTGTTGGTTTCCTATGCACTAACTTGACCTATATTCAGACTGACTTCTATTGTGAGATTATTTCTGCTATGAATTCAATTCCAGATTCTATATACTCTGCTTTGCTACACCTGTGATACAGATGGCAAAAAGCAGAAGGGTGTCAACAAATCCAAAGGCCACTGCTGTCATTCCCTAATAACCAGGGTCATCACACAACCTTTTATTTTTGTGCACTGATCTTGACACAAGCATATTTCCTTGGTAATGTGTAAGCACAGAACCAAATCTATAAATTTCTTTAAATTGTTTGTTTTTGTCAGGGTCCAAAGACCTGCTGCCCTTCTGGAGCTGAGTTTGATCTGTGTCATGAGCCAAAGATGTCTAAAAGTGCAAAGGATCACCAAAAAAAGAAGGGGTGGAGAGGATGGAATTAAAACTTTTTTATTTTTTCTTACGTCAAGAGTGAAGTTCCAAGATGAAAATAGAAAAATAGTGCTCCACCTCTAATACAGGATGCAGCAGCAGAAATGAAAAACAGGAACAAAGGTCTTACTTTTTTAATGCTTGCTCTTGTTTACTCATGTCCTGACCCACAGTTCTTGCAGCAGAACTCCACTTTTCATAGGTATATCACATATTTTCATATTTACAGCACAAAGGTCTTACATGATTAGGTCTTACCCTACTAGTAACACCTGAAAATTCATGTAATGGTTCAAATTGTTACATGTAATGACCAAGAAGACCAGTATACCAAAATAGATCACCTTGTCTCCTGAAACAAATCTGCCAAGCCCTCTAAGTTTCCTAGGCTAGCTGGAGGGCCCCTGCAGAACTCAGAGGACCTTCCATTTCTGGGCATGTACAACAGCCCATGAAGAACAGTTCTCTTTACACCAACAGCTACCACACCTTCAAGGAGCACTGGGGACAGTGCTATGCCAGCAATGCCATAACAGCATCTAAACCCACCTGCACAGTCCCCATGTGCTGCCTGAATACAGGCAGAGTCTTACTCATCACATGAGTCAAGAGGTTCTTTTATTAAACACTTTCACGCTGCATCTGCACCACGACTCGAGCAAATGAGTAGACAAGAAAAAGGGGGAGGCAGCTTCAACAAAGTCTGGTTTCCTCCCTGTCTGTTGTGGTGCAGAATATAGAGCAAAACTCCACAAGGAAAGGTTCACGTGGCATATTAAAGCACCCTTAAACCCCTTTTCTTGGCATTCCCTCAGCTCTCATCAGACACAGAGTACTGGGTTTGATGGACCTGTGGTATGAGCCAAAACACTTGTTCCTGCCTTTAGCTCTGTCACATCACGCAGAGCACACACAGTAAAGCAAAAGATAAAAAAATGGAGTATGGGAAGTACTAATTAAAATGTTGAGAACAGCAAAAGGTTGACAGGATTGACTCTTGAGAACTTTAAGACATAGGATTTTAAGTAAATTGTTTAAAAAGCTACAGAAAAGCTCAAAAAAGCATATGCATGTTAAAAATGCTATAAAAAGCAAACATGACATTACATGATAGATGATTAAAACTTAAAAATATTTAAATGCATATTTTAGGTTTGGTTTTATGACAACAGTTTCACAGCTCTGAAACACAACCAGCTCACATTATAAATACAAGATGTGGCTTTTTAGGTATGTTCATTCTCTTAAAAATATCTATAGTAATTTGCTGTATTTAAAAATAATCACAACTTAATATAAACATTCAGTTTTGTCTTCTCTAGATTTTTTTTTTCTTTAGAACATACAGATTTTGATTCCATGGAAACTCAGCCAAGACTGTGCCATTTCTTCCACTCAACTGACTAAGAGCACTGGTGAACTATTTGGCTGTTATTTGAAATGTTCTTCAACTTCATGAAATCAGAGTCATTAAAGAAAAAACTTTCCTGCAAACAGTTTCTGGCAAAGTGAAAAAAACAGTTAACAAAAAAGGAAGAGTTAACTATTTTTACTGGTTTTCAGTCAACCAGTTTATAACAGCCACTGTCATTTCCAAAATTCTCTCTCCTGGGACAATCACAGACACAATTCAAAACTTTACTTATCAGCCAATGCTCTTTTACAATTACCTGATCATTACTTATGAAATCTGGAGTAAAATGCTACAATATCAGATACCGAAGCACTCATCTTAATGTGCACCAAAAGCACAACATTTCAGAGGTGTAACCTTGGGAAAAAAACCCCCAAAACTAGAGAGATAAACAAAGTGTTGAATAACCTCAATTTCCTCTTTTCTTGAATGCCCTGTTTTGTGGGTTTTTTTCTTTGGGGTTTTTTATGACTTTCTAACACTGTGAGTCATTACTCCTTGTGTTCAAATGGAGTACAGAGGAACAGCTGGTTTGTAAAGGTACTTTTAAGACTACTCTTGGTAATATCAAGGAGGTATCAATACATTAAACACCAACCAGATTTCCCCCCAAGTTCTGCTCTATTTAGGCAGTACTTATTGAACTCTGTGGAAAAACATTTGAATCCCTGATGAGATTTTATAAAACCTATAGACTTTCTGCTGATTAAGGTTTCAAAGCAACTCTAATAATGTAAAGCAATACCACACTGCTGCTGTTTTTTCTTTCAGCCTAGAGGATTTGAGTGCAGTCACTCAGCGCATAAATCATAAAGCATGTTATAAACATTCTGTTTGTAGCACCTAGTTTTTGTCTCAACTCTAACAGATTTCCCGTTAACCAAATTCACAGGCTATTAATTGGCATCAACCAATACATGTTCATGACAAAGAAACAAAATGTGTGAAGAAACATATAATACTGTGAATTTCATTTTCAAAATGCTTCTCAGTTTGATAAGAATTAGCCAAACCCATTCCACCGTCTTAAGTAAGGTCTGATCTAAGGCCTAAGTAGTTCCAACACATTTTCTGGTGTTCACTAGAGTAGAAATACTCCTTTATGCTTATCAAGAAGTCCTTTAAGAGCAATGAAAGGATGTTAACAAAATATTACAATGCCTGCCAATGCTTAAAGTTCACAAGGCAAAACAAACATTTACCATAAAGATAGCAGGAAATGTTAGTCCTGGATAAACCACCCACCACTGAAGATACAGATGCATTTCTCATACTTACACTACTGCAACAAAATCCATGGACAATCAGCACACAGACTGGTGTTTCTGGAGCTACGTGCCACCCTCAGGTACCTCTGCCTGTGATGGGGACCCTCAGGAGTTTGGGCTGCACAAAAGGGCTCTGGGGAGGCCCAGACTGCAGGGGTGGAGAGCTGGCAAGTGGCCACACCTGTCCCTTGTTAGCTGTCCTTCCCTCAGCTGCCCCAAATTAAAGCAATCAGCACTCTGGACTGCAGGGACACCTGGCCAGGGACAGATCCTCCCCCTCGCTGCTCCCCAGGTGCCACCCATCAGGAGCCACTGCCTCCCCTTGGGTCCTGCCCAGCCACCACAGCACTGGCAAACCTACAACTTGTAGAACAGCTTATTTATTATATACCTCCTTGCCTAAAGGTTTTGGAGCAGCTCATGGAATTAGGCAAGCGCCTCAGTGTTCTGCTCTGTCACACTGAGAAACCTCTTCTTACCAACAAGTGTGCTCAGATGTACCTGAGTGACAAAGGCCAGCAGAATGGCTGAGGCTGCCAAACTAGAGCTGTCCCAGTCACTAACTGGGTAATACGTTTACAAGTTCTGTTGTGCCACCTGATTTTTGCTAGAACAGCAAGTAAGGAGGATGCCAGTGATCGAGCTATTCTGCTACAAACAAAACGCTTTGCCCTCAAAGCATTAAAGCTGAGTTTAGCACAGCTGTACAGGTGGTATCTCCTGAGGGCTGGGGCTTCCTCTCAGGAGACCTTCCCTGCTAACACAGCACTCGCTGAATGCTGAAGCTCTTTTCAGACCCTGCACCCAAAGGTGCTCAGGCCAGAGGAAAACAAAGCTGGCTTCCTCCACACCTGGCCCCAGCTGCCCAGGGAGAAACGGCAGGATAAGGCAGAAATCCTGAGTTTTGCTTTCATTGAGTTCAGTTTTTTTCACAGAGTCATAGAACGTTTTGAGCTGGAAGAGGCCTTAGAGACCATCTAGTTCCAATCTCCCCGCCATGGGCAGGTACACCTTCCACTTGGGCAGGTTT
>VWZD01010421.1:1362465-1476099 GCA_013396695.1 Sakesphorus luctuosus | reverse complement strand
TTTTTTTTTTTTGGAGGGGGGGCGGTTGGCTTGGGGATTTTTAGTGGTTAGGTTGTTTTTTTGTTTTTTGTTTGTTTGTTTGTTTTTTCCTTTTCGGAAAGTGTTCTGGGGTGGTTTCTCCTTTTACCAGGAACCCGGCTCCGGAGGCAACCTTGCACCTGAGCCGGCGGCCGCAGCGGAGCCGCTCCCGTTCCCTGTTCCCCGTTCCTCGTCCCTCCCAAGCCCGGGAAGAGCCCCTGTCCCCCGTGCCAGGGACACCTCGTATCTGCGGGCAGGGCAGCAGCCCCGGAGCCACCTCCATCCTGCTCCCCGCCCGGTGAGGCGGGAGATGCGCGAGGTGCCCGGGGTGCCCCCGCACGGACGCCCCCAGGAGCCGCACCTGGGCCGCTCGGGACGCACCTGCACGGCCGAGGGACGGACATCACACACCGCCCCGGCCCGAGCACCCGCCTCGGGGGGCAGCACGGGGGTTTGCTTTGGAACGGCAGGGAATGAACATCCTGGGACAGCTGATGGACAGCCCATGAACTTTGGGGCGACCGCCCGGCGCCCCCCGCAGAGCCCCAGGTGAGCCCCAATCTCCGCAGGGACCCGCAGTGGGCGGGATGTGGGACCCGAGGGACGGCGGCGAGCACCGGGGGAAGGTCAGAGCAGAGAGGAGCGCGGGGTGATACAAACCAGAGCTGACAGCGTCTGAACAGAGCCAGAGCTCCGGAGAGAGCAGAGCAGGGATCCTTCGGATACCGGTTGCGGCTGAGATGTGCGGGGAATACCTGAGCAGCTCGGCCGGGCTCACCGATCGAGGAGAGATGCCAAAGGGCCAACACTAATGGCAGTGCTGTCTCGCCACAGTCATCAGCATGACAAGGCTGATGCTGTAGGTGCCTGAAGAAACAGATCTTTTATTTTCTCAGAGACCCAGGTATAGACTGTGGGCTTAGCTCACGCATAAAACCCCAAATGAGCACAACTGATAGCTGCTAGTAACATGAACAATTAATGTGTATGGTTTTCACTTTAGATTAACATTTTTAAACACAGGATTACAGTGAATTTTTAACTACACTGCTGCTGAATGAAAAAAAATAAAATTACATTTTACATGAGTCTGATCTGAATGCTTTAAATGAAGTTATAATCAAATAAAACCTTATTAAAATTGAGTTGTCCCATTAGCTACTCGATTACAATTCAGCAAGACCAAAAATGTTAAAAAGCACACAAAAAAGAGTAGGAAATTGAACAACAGAGGGAGACAAGGACATGCAGAATAAGTACATATTCCAAAGAACAATATGCAAACATGGAAAGGCTTTTGCTCTCACTACAAAGACCTCACTCAATATGTGACTGTTTCAGTCTCTAAGCAAACCACTTACTTGGAATCTCATCTCAGCTGGTTTCTCTATGGCCTCAAAGTACACTGAACTCATCTGCTCAGTTGTATCTTTCATACTTTGGCATATGAGTAGCCCAGAACCCAAACACGCCCTCCTGCCCATGGCACTGATGGGCTCCCCCTCTGCGGGCCACAACGGGCAGGAGTGTGGTTGGTACCAGTGCAAACAGACATTCCCATTGCACCTTCCTAGGGTAGGATCATTATTGCAGGTACTAAAATAAAACAAAACCAAAAAAACCACAAGCAACCAACCCTTCTTGGAACAGGCTGAGATGAGAGCCCTGACTGACCCTGCCCCTCTCAGTGTGCCTGCACAGGTGACAGATGCTGCCTCCTCCCATCCCCACACTCACCGAGGGGAAGGGAGGTTGCATCTATTTTGGTTTTAAGTGGATAATGACTCCATATGCTGTCCTGCAGCCAAGCAACAAATAAAAATCATAATGCACAGGCCAAATAACTTGCTTGGAATCTAGACACATTACTGTGCGTAATTCCCTTCTTAATGGTTATAAACAGACCAGAGCAATATACAAAAATAACATTCTACACAGAAGCATGATTATAATCAACTATGTATGACATTTCTGTGCCATTTGGGTTAACTTTCCACAGCATTCTAACAGAGCTTGTAATTTTTCAGGTAATATCTTGCTTCAGTAATTTTATTTCAAAGTAGAAAACAACACCTAAGGTTACAACTACTAACAGAGTTATAGAAACCACCCCAAATATTTTTTTTTTTTTAATTTGCAGTAGGGACCCCCCCAAAAGCCACAAGACTATTACTGACAACTTATTTCTTCTGTGCTGACTAGAAAAATAGAATGTAAACAATAATATTTTTATTGTTCAGACAAGTTACATTGAACTCCTGGGAGCCAGTGTGCTAAAACATGCAAAACCCGTGACTGAAACAGAGCCTTGGAGATAAATCACATCTCAGTTTGAGATTCACTGCTGGATCTTGGGAAAGACAATTATCTTTGATGTGGTCAATTTTTTTCTGATGATATAATGGTGGTAATGATACCTCATAGGACCCATTTAAGGGTTTAATAACTGATGTTTACACAAAATTTGCGAGTTGCTAATTATGAGTATTTAGCTAAGTGTTAGCCCAATACATATGTAAGGAAACAAATTTAATGTATTCCCAAAGACAATTAGGATAATAATTATTATTAATGCCACACGGACAAGTGGCATTAATGGTTCTTTACCCACCAAGGAATGATGTTTGTGTGACATTCTGGACACCTGACAGCAAAGCCATGGCATGTATGGAAAGCCATAACATACGGAAACTGTGCTAGAAAAGGAAAGACTGAAAGGAAAATATGTCAGCAAGCAGAGTTCTGAAATGCCTTAAATCCTGATTTATGGGCAGAGCAGAGGTGGTGAGGTTACGGAGGAAGCAGCAGGAGCCCAGCAAAAAGAGCCAAGGAAGTGGTCACAGCTGTCCCGAGATGGAGGAAGAAGAGAGAAGTAGCAGGAGTTGGGAGAGAACAGGAGGACACTGAGAGATCTGGGGAATGAAGTGTCATTGCCGGTTTTCTCAGTTTCACCCAGAAAATACTGGCAAGGACTGCACTTGGTGCAGTTCTCCTCAAAGTAGAGCAAGTTTTATTCCAGCAATATGAATACATTAGGGAAGCGAATAATTGAGAAGACTTTAGAAGGCTTCAGGAAAAGAAGAATCTTGTAAACAAGATTGAGCAACAAGTCTTTGAAAGGATCCTTTTGTTCCCAGCACAATGCTGCCAAAATCTGCTTCTTCAGAACAGTATTCATTTAAGAAAAAAAAATAAAAAAAGGAAGAGAGAGATAAAGGAAAAGCCAAGAACCCATTTTAAGGCAAAAGCACTTTAAAATAATTTTCCTCAGATTTTTTGTACCTATGCCTAAAGGTACATTGCCCACACCCTGTGACACTGGAGGTTCTTGGGCTTTACTGTTTGCATGGCTTTTACCCTAACTGAGGTACACTTCCTAACTGGGCCAGCACACAGTTGTAGCCAGCAAAAAAAAAATTTCATTGACTGGCTTGCCAGTGAGTAAAGAACAACAAATCCCAAACAGTTTATCCTGGTGCTTATGGGCAGCCAACTGGTGAAAAAAACCCACCCTGTTAATACCTACACTTGCTCCTGTAGTGGACTTTCAGCACAGCCCTGGGGCTGTAATTATTGTCACCTTTACCAAAGATTCTTGCCAATCTACCTCTGCCCAGAAAAGGCAAGGCTGGTGCTCCAGATTGTCACAGTCTGCTACACCTTAGAATACCAACACTTGATCCTTATCATATATTCAAAGTATTTTATGACTCCTAAAGGATAGACACAATAACAACAATAAAGAAGAAGAAGGAAATTGTAGTTTCTGTAATGAAGACCACTGGCTTTGGAAACCAACCATTAACAGTGATACATTTTTACTCTGGGAAAATCTGCTTCTGTCAGTCCTTCCTTGAAATACTGTCAGCTGGGAACACACAGACTTGGGGGAATCCTGAAGGCCTGAAATGCCTCAAAGTCTCCCATGACCCCCACAAGCTCCACTGCAGTCCATGGGTCTCCAGCAACCTACACTAGTCCTCAAGGTGATGTTTAAGGGTTTAATTTTTCTTTCTCTGATACTAGCACCATTTATCTCACTGTAATAAATCTTTACTAGAATAAATTTGTTTCTAAACTCTCCCCAAATCCCTAAACCAGTTCCTGTAGCCTGGTGTAGTATATATGTCACAGCAAAAATAAAACAAGTAGCTTTAAACCACCACCAACCCTAATTCTAATTAACATGTAGGTATTTTGGCTGCAGTCAGTAGTAAGAAATACAACTTAAGGTAAGGCAAACTACAACCAAACATATTCATGGAATTCAAAGTATTAAATTTAAGTGAATGGTTTCCATAGTCTGTGTCCCTGTATGTTCTCCATGCTCAAATTTCTGTCTCTTTGAAAATACCATACAGACACAGAGCCCACAGAATTCCTTCTGGGAGAATTGAGAGTTTTTTGTTAATAACTAATGAAATACAGTGACTTCTTGCAATGTTTTTATACAATGCTGCTCCTGCCTTGAACCTAAATCCAAACTACACCCTGAATGAGCAGCGCCAGACGCCCCCTGAGGGGCTGCAGTGGTGTGGGTGACACGTTTCTCCCCAGAGATGAAGTCCATCACATCCTCAGAACTTCCAATCTCGCCCCTCTGCAAAGCTGTGAGTATTCCCAGAGCAAAATATCTCAGATTCACACACGCTTTATGTGTGCTGTGGGACTAACAAAAGCAAAGCAAAGCAAAACCCCATGTCTCAAGCAAACATAAAACAAATCCTGAAAGCAGAAGAAATGTATACAAATAAAATCTGAAAGAAATAATTTAAACAGCTTTAACATTGGGCTGCCAGTGTGTCTATCTGAAAACACAATGAAGCAAGGAGCCCATTCAGGTTTCACTGACTTGGAGGGAGCGGAGCCATGAACTTTAATGAGGCCAGAAGTTCACTATGAATTTAATCTGGCCAAATTGCAGTACAATTCTTGCAGGATGGGGCAGGCCACACTGCTACAGGACTGAAAGGGGCACACAAAATCAAACCCACTATGTCACCAAGACACACAAGCCGTATTTTGATGGAATGAGAACCCAGCACAATGCAGAGCTATATATTGCATTGAAGGCTTTTTTGTTTTGGTCATTATTAGGATCTATTATTACAGGTTTTTATTAAAATTATACATAATTGTAATTGCTAAGGGGTTATTATATCCTCCTTTATGTGAGAGGTAATGAATAGCCTAAATTAAGCAAAGAAACAAACCTGTAGGTGAATGCAGGCTTGTTCCCACTGTGATTTATTCCAGGATGTACTTATCATCCTATGGACTGCTCTGAGACAAAAAGGCAGAGAAAAAACATTTTCTAAGATTTTTACTAAAATGAACATTAGAAGTTTGGGATTTTGTTTGAAACACAAAATAAAAAGGGATCTAACAGGTTAGAAAGTACAGAGTTCTACTTGATTTATTTAAATTTTCCCAAGTAATCATTGAGGCAGTTCCCAGGTAATGCAGAGCTGGGGAAGTGCAGCATAGGTGCAGCTCACTCAACCATATGCTGCTTTCCTTAAGTAACCCATTATACAAAAAAAAAAAAAAATAAATATCTTCTGACAGCTTGTTTTGACAGCTAAAAAAGATTTAAATTTTTTGAATGCATTTGACTGAAAGGCAAAAATGTTAGATAGATGTTAATTTAGCAGATGTCTGGTTTTGCATCATCAGCTTGAAACAGGCAATTGCTACCAAGTGTCCTTGCTGCATCACAACATGAAATCCTATGAATTCCATATGGAGATGCCTTTCACAAACTTCAAATGAGCCATTCTCATTCCAACAGAAGTAAAGTTGTTGTGAGGAGATGGTACCACCTGGTTGTACTTCTGATCAAGCCAGTAAACACATCCAGGGATAATAAAACCGATACACTATCATTTCCATTACGGTCTGGAATAAGGGAGCAGTATTTGAAACTCTATGTTAAAAGCATTAATTTACATGAGAGGGATAAACAAGATAGTCTTCCAGAACCCAAACAGACTCCTGAAAATCTAATTACCCCATGGATAAATATGGACCTATTTTTTTTTTATTTTGTTTTGCATTTCTTAAGTAAAAATCTTTATATGTTGAGTGCACCGTTATACTCCACATACACTTCTGCACGAGAGTTTAATTCTGTATTGCTTGTAGAAGAAACTGAAACAACTGCAGCTTGACTAAAGCACAGTCACAGAGAGCTTTGGGATTCAATCATTATCATCAAACCGATCCTGGTGCTCTCCTGACTTTGGTGGGTTATACTGCATAGAAGTTTTACACAGTGAGTTTTCCTAAAAGCAGTTGGCAACATCCAGTTTGGATCTCAAAAGCAACAAAAACTATTCTATGTGTTCCTGTGTTGAATGTGCACATACTATTATTGTCCTCCACCTTACCAAAGAGGAAAGAGAAAATTAAGAGATTAAATTACAGATCAAGAACTATTTCCTACTGATTTAGGAACGATCCAAACATCCAACCAACAAGCTTGAAACTCTGTTGCTGAAATATAATTTGTGTTTGCTAATACCACCTGATCTCTAAATAAGGAGGATCAGAGATATTTATCTAATTATTAGGAACATTGTGAGACAAATCTAATTCAAGAAAGGGTACTTAAAATTACACTGTCTGATTTGTACACTTATATAAATTGCATTTACCTGTTCTAGTTATGATCTACATATTAGAATCATAGAATCATAGAATGGATTGGGTTGGAAAAGACCTCTGAGATCATCAAGTCCAACCCTTGGGCCAAATCCACTCCCTTTACCAGATCATGGCACTCAGTGCCACGGCCAAGCTCAGCTGAAAAACCTCCAGGGATGGGGAATCCACCCCCTCTCTGGGCAGCCCATTCCAATGCCTGAGCACTCTCTCTGCAAAGAGTTTTTTTCTGATCTCCAACTTCTGACAAGCCAATGCATTTGAGGAACTGAATCCAGACTTCAAACCTGCGGTTTTGAAAATGGACAATATTCATCTGCTTCAGATTCCTTGTCAATATTATCACCTTTAATAAGTAGACATCTGTCATTTCATGAACCTCACTCAGTTTTAACACTTTTTCAAAGAAGTGTTTGAGTTGAATCTTGTCAATTTTTTGTTAATTTGTAGTATGTCCCATTTTCTGCCCAAGAAATAACAGAGCAAAACAAAATTTCTAAGAGCTGAATAATATTAATGGTAAGTCATTGAATTCTGGAACACAAAATAAAACAGTTTACTTCTAAGATGCTTTTCTTTAACATACATAGACTAGAAAAGGTCTAAGTACATTCAGATTATTCAGAACTGTTTTGCTCAAGAACCAAAACTAAAAAGTTGAGTTAAGGAATGAATTTCCTTTCCCCGGTCAAGCCACACCCTGCAGTGACTTAATAAAGGTTTTGAAATTTATGGAAATGTTTATGGAAATTTATGGAAACCCATGAGGTTTCCATAATTTAAAAGTAGGAAATACAGTAAATAAAGAACCCAAAACAATGGGTTTGCCTACATGTCTTAGCTCTGTCACTACATGAAGCACAAAACACAGGGGTTTTTTTAGTATATCTTTACAATAGGAAGGTGAAGAATTAAATAAAATGAGATGAAGCTTTTCCACAAGCAGTAAATCCTCATGGGATATCAAGAATCTGCTTATGATTCATATTTACTATCTGGTCACTGTTGCTTTATATACACATCTTTGATTTTTGACCTTGCTAATTAGGCTGTGTGGAAATACCATCAAATGTTCGAGACAGATGCTAAACACCTGTGAGATCTCCCATAAATTGATGTTTACAAGCTTGATTCCATCTGCTTGACTGAACAGAAAGCTCACAAATACTGGAAAACATTACTAACCGAGGTATGCTTTATTATTATTTTGGGTTTGACTGGTGTAACTATTCAAAAATACTGACTATTTTCATGTTGCTTATTATTCTGCTACATAAAATCAATACAGGCCAATAAAACTGTGTATATGGAGCACACCTTGGGATGAGAAAAAAAAAGAAAATTGAGCTTAAATTAGAGCAACCCCCTCCTTGCTCTGGACTGCCACAAACTAAAAGATGACACGCAGGAATGGATCCATTGAAGACATTCCTAGAGACCTTTTGAAGAGGAGGCAGCAGCAGTGTCTCTGTGTCCCTGTCACCCATGGGGGGGTTGCTCTTGCATTGTCATTGACATGTCAATCACTTGGCAGAGGAGCAGCAATAAAACCTTTGGGAGCCGAGTTATAAATTAGGACACTCAAGCTGACAGGGAGATGAGCTCAGTCTTTGAGGAAAGGAGAAAGCCAGAGTCCTCTAGAATTGCTGCTATCAACTGATTCTTCTTTCACCTCTCAGTGGTGTTTTAAGCCGGACATGACAAAATTCCTGTCCTGACAAACACGCCCTGCTCTGACAAATGTGAGGAATTCAAGAGAAATAAAAGTCTCACCCCATGTTTAAAGAAACACAAAAAATAAACCCCATGACCTGACAAAAAATATTATTCAACAGAAGAAAACCGTCCTGTGTTGAATTTTTTCATACCTCTACTATAATGGCCAATCTTCGCGAACGAAGATTTGGGAAGGGCTCACCCCACACGTGTGCCCTCCGAGCCTGTGCAGGGGGTTTTTTAGGTGAGGCTCAGCATGCGCAGAACTGGCCCCACCGTTTAAGTCCTAAGGTTCATTTGCCACGGCCGAGCAAACTTGGACAGTGACAGTGAAGTCTCCTTAGGACTGTCTACAGCACCCGGTACTAACCGGGGCTGACCCTGCTGAGCATCCCAGATGTGACGGGATGGGATGGCAGGGAGGCATTGAACTGCCGGGGCCGCCTGTACTGAGACTCGAACTCGCGACCTTGGGAGTCGGAGACATACCTCTCCGTCATACCTCTACTAAATTGAAACTAAATACTTATTAAAAAACCCCACATTATGTATGCATTATGTTTTCTATCTATTGCGTAGCAATTGCTGACCAACTGCAGCCTTAAAAAAAAAAAAAAAAAAGGAAAACCCCCATAAATGAAGATCACTCAGCTAAACCCAGCAGTATATGTTTGTATATGTATATGGGGTTTAGTGAGGTTTAGAAACTCTTGTTTCTGGTACAGATAATGCAGTGGCAAGGGCAAGGGACTGGAGTAGCAAACTGGGGGGAGGAAAAGAAGGTTGTACTCTCAAATTTGCTTCCAGTCTTTTGCCATCCTCTTCTTCAACACCCTCCTCTGTCCCCGGAGCTGGGCCAGCAACGTCTCCTACAGACACACTTGGCCATTCCGAGCCGAGCAGAGCTGAGAGTCAGCACTGCAAACAGGAGCCGAAATTAGGGAAGTCCCAGCACGTGGGAAACTGCCCTTATGCAAACTGTTTGGGCAGCTTTGTGACGATGAGAAAGATGTGCTGACATGCCCCCTTAAGTTCCAAGGAACATGAACAGACCCCACCAGTGTAAATCAGCCCATTTCCAATAATGCTGTTAAGCCATGCATGGAAACTTGGATAAAACACAGTCATTTTTCCATTTTCACAGATCCAATGCACAGAAATATCATCTCCTTCATTTTCCAGAGAGCTCTTTCTAAACTTCCTTTTTTTTTTTTTCTCCACATTTTTTATTAAGTCCTCACACAGACTTTACAATCTAAGCATCGTTTTTCATACTTAATTTTCATTCACATGCTTAAAAATTTCATCTATACTTGGTGACCCACAGCTCAGGAATTGACAGTGCTTTTAAAAAGAGGCTCAGGCAGAAAGCAACAAAAGAGAACAAAACAGTAATTAAGAGCTCACTGAAACTGATTTTGAGGAATAAATACTTTGCTCAGCAAGATAATGGGTAAGATTTTTAAAAAGCTGGCACTTGATCCAACAACTGATAGTCCCTTCTCCTGTGTTGTTGGTGATTTTAGCAATAAATTTGGGATATAAGGGTAAACCCCCTGCAGATCTGGCTGCCTGAACAGAAAAAAATAAGTAAAAAAAAAATTAAGTATATCCAGCATTTATGCTTTTTATTTACATCTGTTTTCCATTCAGCTCCTTCAACAAAATAGACTATTCAATTTCTGTGATATTAAGGAACCAGATTCTGGAGAGTCTGACAACTTGATATTGTGCAGATATTGCATCATTAGGAGGAAACATTCTGCTGAGGACAGTTGAAACTTCAGGACAAGCCATTTCCACTGAAATGGAAATCAATTTAGTGGAGATCACAGATGAATTGCTTTTTTTGCCATCTAAAAGCTACAGTTTGAACCCACATTATCTTTAAAATTAAACTGATAGTAAACAGTTATCGAAAAATGTTTATGAATATGAATTAGAAGGTGCCCAGACTGGATAGACAAGCATTCCATTTTCAGAAAGTTGAGCAAAAAGGGGGGTTGTGTTACCAAATTCAGTAGAATAAAAAACCCGCCTAGTTCTTCAGTCCTCCAGCCATTTTGGTACATATTTAAATAGTATCAAACTATTTTATAATTAATATTATTTTCATACAGTCTGGCTGTTTTCAAAATTAGGTTCCTGCTTATATGACTTTAGAGTGAACTTCCAAGTGCTGCTAAAACCAGAAATGAAAACCAGAGGTGAAAAATAGCTGGTTTTATTTCCTCCTTCACGTTTGTACCTCGATGCTGCCAGAGGCACAACACTCTATGCTGTTTCTGGCTAAAACGCATTTATCTGCTCTGTGACAAAATTACTACTAAGGTAGATTCTATTCATACAGAATTTATATCTCTCATAAAAGAAAAATGCAAAATAAACCCCATGTAACTTAAAAATTAATCTTCATTGCAAGAAACTTATCACCATGACATACTTGAACTGTAGAACTTCAAAATGATAGAATTCCAATAGCATTTTGATTATCCCATTGTGTCTTCAACTCATTTGGGGTTTATGTAGTTATCTGTTTTGTAAAGAGGAACATTACAGATAGTTTTTCACCTGCAAAGTAAAACCAAATCAAATTAATATTATATTCTCTTCTGTCTAGTGAATTTACCAGCACCTGCAGAAGTTTTAAACACCTCCATTCCAATTCTTCTGGATTTTGCCTCACTCTCCATCAGTGCAGTCATTTCCCCACCCCCAATTATTGGAGCTTCATTTTGCTTTTTATTTTAATTCACGCAGTTCAGAGAAAAAGAAAAGTTAAAGTTACTGTACCTTAACAAATGTACCTAAAGTGGCACTATTTTTGCATGCATGAAAGCTCAAAGCCTCAACAACTCCCATGAGCGATTACTCTTCTAACACTAATTAGATATTTGCTAATTAGTGTCTGATGTGTGAAATGAAAAACATTTTGAAGCTGAAATGGATAGGGTCTATAAAGATAGCAGCACTATCCCAATTCCCTTTTTTCTGTTATCATATTTCATAAATATTAATAAGATCACATGATACCACCCCTTCTATAAAATTATCTTTCTCAAAGAAGTCTTTTGTTTGCTGTAATAGGGCTGTGTCAATATTTTGCATTTGTTGTAAAGTGCTCAATGGAGAGAAGTGTTTTCTCTCAATGTTAAAGAGATGTCACATTTTATGCATCATCTTTAGGCTGCATTTGCTCATCCCTCTTTTAAATAGTTTATTGCACTGAAACTAAGGAATGAAAACAGTATTGAATAATCCTTTACATTTCGGAATAATCTTAGTGAATTTTTCTCATTTCAATTGTATCTCAAATGAAATATAAATGATGACACAGTTTTCTTTTCCTTAAGCAGATACTGAGAGCATCAAATTATTGTCTGTGATGGTCATTTTCAGGAAGGGTTTGGGAATGTTCGATTAGTTCAAATGTAAGAGTGTCTTGTATACAGAATCACAGACTCACACACTATTCTGAGTTGGAAGGACCCCCAAGGATCATCAAGTCCAACTCTCAAGTCAATGGCCCACACAGGGGATTGAACCCATGACCTTGGCATTATTACAGCCAAGTTTTAACCAACTGAGCTGATCTCATCCAGCTAGAGGTGTCTGAACAATAACTACCTGTGATCATGCACAGAAAGTTGTTCCAAACTGCCAGGGGGAGTTACCAGTGTTTTTTAATGATATAAAGCTATTTATTTATCAAATATTAATGTTAGGATACAACAAAAAAATTCAAAGGAAAAAAAATATTAAGGTGACACAGGTAAATAATTCCAACTGAGGAGGTTGATTCCCAACAAGAACACTGAAATGCTGTTTTATTGTACCTGCTCACCTGAAAATACTGGTCATATCACAAAGGATATCACAGGACTGATACCAACATTTTAAATGGGAGCTGAGCCTGAGTTGACAGAGGTGACATTGAAAGAAAATACTGGCTAGATTGTCACTTTCCTCAGGCTGACATTTTGTGATTATAATAATACCGATCAAGATGATTAAAATGATAATAAAAAGCAGGTTTGAAGAAGAAGAATTAAACAGACACAGGCATGATAATACATGGCAAGTGAAGCTACAATTTTGCATTTCACTTTTTTCAATGGAATTTCTTCATTTCAGCTCAAAGTCAGGCAGCTCATCAGTCCCAAAGGTGTTTCTGAAATAGAAACTGCCTTTCCTACCCATACACTATGCTTTTCATTTTTCACATATTCAACAAAAGAATAAGTTCTTCAATATCTATTTATCCCAAGACAATAATTTACACTTCATATTAGTTTGATACCTTTATCTAACTTAAAAGAATTAAAGCATCACAATATTATTCACACTGATATTCAGAGGAAAATTCTGATTTCACTTAAATTGTTTGCTTGCTGATATAAACTTACTAACATCAACTATAACAGCTCTGCCTCTAGCCTTAATTACTGCTCCCTCCTTAACGAACATCACGGCTTATCTTAGAATCCTAGAATGGACTGGGTTGGAAAAGACCTCCCAGATCATCAAGTCCAACCCTTGGGCCAACTCCACTCCCTTTACCACATCATGGCACTCAGTGCCACGGCCAAGCTCACTTGAAAAACCTCCAGGGATGGGGAATCCACCCCCTCTCTGGGCAGCCCATTCCAATGCCTGAGCACTCTCTGGAAACATTTTTTTTCCTGCTTTCCAACTTCAATTTCCCCTGGCAGAGCTTGAGCCCGTGCCCCCTTGTCCTATTGCTGAGTGCCTGGGAGAAGAGACCAACCCCCAGTATCTTCTAGAACATACTGACAAATTTTGCCTTTTATAAGCCTGAAGATCCCCGTGGTAACAGGCAGTGATAGGGATCCAGAAGGAAAGAACACAGTTCTGGTTAAAGCTGCATCCAAGGGGTCCCTGGAGGTGGACAATGACTCTTTCCCTTTGATTACACTGAAAAGCAAGAACCAGCTGAGCCAGGTGTATGTGACATGATGCACTACAGCCATGTGTTGTTTGGGGGCTGTGGTACACAACTCAGGAGTTTCAGGGTTCCTGTTACCCATGGCAAGCCTTCCCCAGCTGTGCCTTAGGAATCACTCTTCCCAGTCCACGGCACAAGTGACAGCACTCGCCTAAGGCAATCCCACTGTCAAGAGCACTGAGTGCTCTCCCTGGGTGGTCAGTGCCCAATAGTTCCTCTCCCTGTAACACTCCAAGCTTGTCTGGCTGGGGAACACAGGGTTTGCACTCTCAGCTGCCAATTAACATGAGCTGAAGTGCTTGTAAATAATTAAACTTTACATTTCTGAGTTCTGTACATATTAATCTGGTCGTGCTCTGCTGATACTGCGAAGTAAAAAAAAGTCACAACATGTTCGTTTCTTTGATCTGTAAAATAAATGACTGGTCAGAGCCAAACATCTCTCAAATACAGTATTTATGGTGCATCTAGCAGGAATCAAAAAGGCAAGAAAGCTGATGTACTTGGTCAAATTTGTAAATTGTTAGGACAAAAAGACTGTAAGAGTCACTCAGCTTGAACAAGTTGCTGTGTGCAGGGAGTGCAACTGCTACAGAGCACGACCATAACCCAGTTTTTGAGTGCTCTGGATACAACGAGGATCCTTCCAAAATACAGAAAGTGATTCTGGCTCAAACACATCCCTTCTGAAAATGAAACGAAGCACTGGCCATTCTGAAGCAGCACAAAATAACCGAAAAGGCCGTGCTAGCAGATTTTTGATGAAAGTTTTGCCAACACTTCCAGAGTTCAGTGAGGTCACGAAGCTGCCTCAGTGAGAAGTCAGGGCGAGCACATGTGCACTCTGAGGTAAGCACAGGGTGCTCTTTCTTGTAGAAATCATTATGGTCCTAAAAAGATTGCTCGTATGCTCATTGCTAAAATGTCCCTGCTGGATCATCAATGGAGGGGCAGCAGCTGCTGTCCTGAGGCATCCCTAAGAAACATTTTCACCAGGGATGATTAAGGGACAAATCAGATTTTCCTTCAGCTACTTTTACTTATGTGAAAATAGGAGAAGTCTTAGAAGGGCAGGAATGTATCTGTTTTCAGAGGAGATGGAGTTCAAGCAACAAGCCCTTTTTTTTAATAGGTAACTTCAAAGAAAACCTACACCATTCCCGTGTAGAATACTAATTATCTGCTCCTTTGCATTCCTCTGTTTTACATTGGTCTTACAAACCTGTTCAGGATATTTCACTAATGTATTAAAAATATTTAATATTCAGTACCTAATTCTTTTCATTTCAACTGCTTTCTTGACACTCTCACAGCACAAATGTATGGAATTGTAGTTTACAGCTAATCAACCTCACTGCATGGCTTAAAAAAAATCCACTAATTAAACTGACTCTTATAAGACTGTTTTTGTGAGCCATCATCCCTATGCTTAGGAAAAGGCTTGTCTAGCAACTCAACAGCTCCACTTTCTATGCTATTTCTGCCATTTCCTTGCAAAATACCAAATTAACTGAATCTCTAGAAAGGAAAATTTCTTATGCTTCACTTATCTATCAGGGAAGTTGTTCCTAAGGAACATGGAGGAAATCACAGCAGGAAAAAACACCTTTCTTAAAATAAAAACAAATCTTTAAAAGTGTTTCTGTTATGACTAAACATTTCTTCATTTAAATGTCTGGAGAGCTTAAGTTTTAAGATAATGAAACTCACTTTCTATGAAAATGAAATGGCATTATATTGCGTAATAAATGATTGTTTCTGCATTTTCTCTCTTTCTTTCACTAACCGAAATTTGACATTCATTGGCAAAGTTTAATTATTGAACTTTTTATCTAAATAAAAGAAGGAGAAGAATTTGTCAGAAGACTGATTTTATACAGCTGTCAAAGAATAATAGTGGGTATTAAAAGTATTTAATGGCCTTGGATTCACAAAGCTGCAGATCTTTCTCCACCTTGGTGAAAAGCTTGAAAACCCAATTGCCTTTGCATGCTCTCCCAATGTTTCCTGGCACGTGGAACCTGCTATTTTTTATAAAATGGATTTTGGTCTTTCACACAACTCCATTGTATGTTGGAACTGTTCAAGATTCTACATTTTAATTTTTTTTTTTTTCAAATATTTCCAAGTGCATGAGCTTTTATTCTGAGAATGAGTCTTGCATGACTGAAACTTAATGAGCTGAACATTCTGCTTTAATGTTCTTCCTAATGGATCAAATAGAGAATGTGCTAAAGAACAAACAAAAAGCAAACAAACAAACAAACAAAAATCAAAGTTTGAGCTCAGGAAATGAAGCAAATATCTGTTATGGCTACAGCTGTGTCTGAGCCTGATCTCACACAGTTTAACTCTGTGGAGCTGAGACTGTTCTATCCCACCACACTCATGGGAGTGTTCAAGGAAGGATCAGGGGTAAGAACTGCTCTGGAGGAAAAAAGAAACTGAACAAAAATCACATACATTCATATCATAAATCATTGAATAGTTTGGTTGGAAGGGACCTTAAACCTCATCTCATTCCAACCCCTGCCATGGGCAGGGACACCTCCCACCAGCCCAGGTTGCTCCAAGCCCTGTCCAGCCTGGCCTTGGACACTTCCAGGGCTGGGGCAGCCACAGCTTCTCTGCCCAACCTGTGCCAGGGCCTGCCCACCCTCACAGGGGGGAATTTCTAAATCTAGTAATAAAATCTAATCTAAATATCTCCTCTTTTTGTTTAAAACCATTGTTCCATATTTATAAACATGAGTGTACAGAGCATAAACTTTATTTCCAAGTCATTCATTAGACAATAACTATTGCTGTAAGGAGTTCAGGAGTTTTATTCAATAGACTCTTCAAGTGCATATAAGATTACTGACTTTCATATTTTTTTGTTCTTTTGCTATTCTTTTATTATACAGTGATATTTGCTAGATAATAATTATCTACTGTTGGAGATTGAACTCCTGGGAAGGAGAAGGGAGGTAGCAGTACAAGAAAGCCCCACAGAACCCACTGCACAGGGGTGGTGTCAGAGTGCCCAGGCAATAGCCCAGGCAATAGCACAGGGCAGTGCTCACTCACAACAGCAAACAGGACAGCAGAGGAGATGGGGAGTTCAGCTGCACACCCCAGTTACACATCTCCCACCCCCAGAAACTGGGACACTTGAACGATCTGCAAAGTAGCTGCAGAACAGCTCATGTTCATGAACTGCCACCCTGTGGAACTCGTTTATCACTGGGATAAACCCCCTGAACACTGAAATCTGCTTGATAGGGAAACACCAATAAGAAAACAATCACAATCCCTGTAATATTCCAAAGAATAAAAAATGGTAAATTGTGTAAATCCTCATGCTACCACCAATAACTCTGTAAGGCTTAGAATTTTCCACCTAATAATTCACATATTTCTATTTTATATAGAAACAAACATAAATTTGTTAAATATTCCAACGAGACAGGACTAGTAGAAAGAGCAGCTTAACTGGTCACACCAAACTCCTAAACTGACATTAGAGTTCTCATGGCAATAAGCTGGAAGACGAGAACTGGCCCCTAAACCAGCGGTGTTGACATGGCTGCAGATACTGCTACAAGTGGTGCAAAGCAGTTCTGTCAGCACCAGGATTATAAAGTACAACTGTATTGACATACTGCTTCTCCCAACATGACTGATTTTCCTTTTGTAACTTCAATGTGATAGATTTTGAAAGAGCCACTGAAGTGATCAATAGCAATTTTTCATGGCATTTTTGCTATTTCAAACTTATTTTTCCTTTGCTCTTTTTACATTCAGTGCACCCCAAGGATTAACCTCGGTCTCCATTCAGAAATTATTTGAGTTTAAGCAAACATATACATTCACTTTCCATCTCTTCAAACATCTGTGAAAAAGGCTCTGAGCACATTGTTGTTATTCATCCTCTCATCAGTGCTACCACCAGGATAAATAAATGTGCATAGGGAAGACAGGAGCAATGGACAGTCCGATGGGAGTCAGACAGCAGAACTGGCTGAGCTGTCCAGTGCCAGTAGAAAAGGCACTGGCAGTGTCTGTGTGGCACCAGGGTTTGTGGTACCCAACAGCACAGGGCTCTGGCCATGCCAGCTTTGTCCAGCCTCACTGGAGCTTTGCCTTTACCTCTAATGATGATGTTTTTAATAATCAAGTGACTATTGCCTGATCGGTGTTACTTGTCCCTAATTTGTATACTCATGTAAAATAACCATGATTTTTAAGGAATCTGTAATGACAAGTGGTCAGTCTGGGCAGCATTCCGTGGTTCTGACCCTCGTGTGATGCAGCAGTGACTGCAAAGAGAGGGCACAGGGTGGCTGGGGAAACACCAGCACTATGAAGGCACCAGAGGACCTTGGCACGGGAGGGGCTAGTAAGTTCTTAAGGTTAGAAAAGAGGGGACAAGTCTGTAACACATGAGAAGCTGCACATCCAGTAAATGCAGACCTTACACAGAGCTGCAGATCTGTGGAGAAGAAGCAAGGGTGCAAACACGTGGCACGAACTTCAGGGGAGCCCCAAGTGTTCCTGAGGTGAGGAGGATGAAAATCATGCTCTTCCCAGCCAAAGAGAAAGATGAACTCCCTGCCAGCAGTGCCATTCTCCTCCTGCAGCAGGAATGACACCAAGACCTCCCTCCAGGCCTGAAGTTCACAGCCTGGGGACCCAGAGGTACAATGTGAGAACAGGAGGAGTAGATGCTGGGTAGTGTGTGCAACAACTTTAAGTGTATTATTATTGGCCTGTATTATTTATTCTTTTTATTGAGACTTTCTCCCCTCTCCCTTTCCTCCGTCTTCCGTAACAGCTGCATGTGGCCTGACAGTAATTTTTTGATTTGCCTGCTATGATTTCAATTTCATTTACAATAAATTCTTGACTTTACATATGGTTGTGCTTCTTTCTTGCCCATAATTAAGACTTGGGTGATAAAAATAAGGAGCTAACCTGCAGTTGAGGCTAAGTCTCCAGTTCCCCAGTGAAAGTGTGAGTTTTAACAAAAGCTGAAGATCCAAAGCATCTTATGCTGCTGTAAGACAAAGAGACAAAAGCAGACTGTATTCTTTTAATTATTCATGTTCAAAACCATATAGATTTTGTTTTGAAAAGCTAACTGTGATTAAAGAACAGAAGGAAAACATATGTCTAAAGAAGCACTGTTAAAAAAAATACTTTAGAAAAATGTTTCATTGCATAAAGAAAAAAACCCACCCTCTAACTTCAGGAGCTATTTAGCAAGATATTTGCGCACAACCAACAGGAAAAAATGCCTGAGTCACTGCAAATGAGTGCGAATTGGCAGGTCTGCAGAGCTCAGCACTGTCTCTGCTGCCAAGTGTCATGCTTCATACAGAAGACTCACGCATCAGGTGTCCATGTCACACTTTTACTTCACTCTGCATAAATCTCACACAGAGAAATCTTGACAAGGATTGTTTTATGCCAACACAGTACTCCATAAGCATTTCTCTGATGGGAACTGGGAAGACCAAGAGCTGGCAGCTAGATCAGCTTAGGTGAAGTTTCGATTCCACCACCAGATACAGAAGTTCTGCAGTGAACTGCAGTGCCAGTCACTGCTGGAGCCTCTGCCCTTCCCCAGGAGCACACGTGTGATGCCCTCAGTGCCTGCCCAGCCCACCATGGGCACGGCCATGCTCTGCTGCACTAGCAAATCTAATGCACACTGACCTTGGTTAGACTCCTGCTTTTGGGCTCTGGAGAAAACGTCTTTGTTTTTGTCAAATGAATGATGTAATGAAACCTGTCGTGTGGCAAACCACATTCAAACAGATTTTAGTGTGTCATGTAGCTAGTATTTTATGTTTTATTCTATTTGGTGGTTCGAGTTCACTCTTTTATACAACACTCACATGTTTTGTTTAATTCTGTCTATATTTCATTCTATTTTTGTCACATCTGATTAACCTCTATTTGAAACCCTTACTTTGCATTAGCACACTGGCTCTATTCCTATCTGGTTTGAGCTACGTGGATAAATCATGTGCTTGGAGCAGTGCCTCAGTAATCAAATTGTCTGCTGAGAGTGCAGTTCCATGCTGTAATTTTTGCTGGTGCTGAACCCAGTGTAAACAGAGCCTACCCTCCTCCTCTCGCACCCACTCATCCCTGCCCGGCCTGCCAGCTCTCCCCACTCAGCTCCCAACTGCAAACACAGGAGCTGAGGACCTCACTCACAGGAACTGCTCTGTTTTCAAAATAACCCAGCAGCACAAACAAACAATAAAAATAAACCAAACCAAAACCAAACCAAACAAAAACATCACAAACACAAAGAAACCCCAAACTAAGCATCATCTATAAACTCATGTGAAAACTTCTCCTGTGAGATTTCACCCTGAGATTAGCTCAGTTGGTTAAAACTTGGTTGTAATAATGCCAAGGTCATGGGTTCGATCCCCTGTGTGGGCCATTGAGTTAAGAGTTGGACTCAATGATGCTTGTGGGTCCCTTCCAACTCAGAATAGTCTGTCTGTCATATATATATATGTCGTATATGGGGTATCTCCTTTGTGGGTCCCTTCCAACACCAGGAACTGTCACAGGGACAGGATGTCACAGGGACAGGAGGGAGAAGGGGGACAGGATCTAGGCAGGGGCTCTATCATCAACCTTGCTGGAATTGATCTCTGTGCAGACCTCTGTCTGGAGAGCAACAAGGTGATGGGACACAACAGGCCCCTCAGAAGGCAAAGGTCATGATCCTGTACCTTCCCCAAAGAAGATAATTTGCTAGAGATTTCTTCCTCTATAGAGATCCAATTTCAATTTTGAGCTCAGTTGCCTTGGTATACTTTATCCACTATTTATCAAGACATTCATCCACTATTTTGCACTGTGTTCGAAGAAATGTGGGTATACACTCTTCAGATTATGGAATTTTGGCAATATTCTACAGCAATTTTGCATTTTGATCACCTTTTTACCCCTCTATGTATTGTTCTTGAACCCTTTTATTTTTAAAATGTCTTTCGGATATATCAGCTATATAGGGAAGAAATCCATTCTCAGAATTACTGGGAGCCAACAACTCCACAGCCACCTGAGAATGGCTTTTCCATTTATAACCCCCCTGCAACACCTTCTGAGAGATTCAGACCACAGAGCTGAGCTGACACCTGCTTTACGAGGCTCAGGAACCCTCTGCATTAGGCACCTCCAGGTCTTTTCCTTTAATGTGCTGCTGGTTCTCCCTTTCCATTTGCTGCCACCCTTGATCCTCCCAGTGCTCTGATGCCACACTCAATCTGGCTGCTGCCTTACCGAGAGCAATTCTTGTACTGAAATGTGCCTGACGATTGTTTTGTTCAGAGAAAAGTTTCATCCAGTTTTATCCTGGGAGTACCAGTTTTCAAAAAGAACGTTTAGCAGGAAAAGAAAAAAAAAATCACTACTCCTTATGGTATCGCATGAAAATTCCCTGGAAGAGTATATGGGTTAAGCAACTTATGTACAATTCCTCCTTAAGCATAAGATTCCTTGGAAATTTTGTTCTCCAACAAGGAGAATGTTAAATCTGCCCACTACACTTATCTCCTCCACTTGCACATTTATTTCCTTATCTTTTCAACTTACTCCTTTAAAATACTTTACAACATCCTGATTCTTGGACCCAACTCAGGCTGTGAACTCATTTTCCTGATAAAAACAACATGCAATATCCCACACCTGACACTTTATAACACGAACCAAGGCGAGTTCATTCGAGAGGAATTATACTAAGCACAATAATACCTTTTCCCATTTTAGTGACCATTTCTTGCCTTTGCTTTCAGCACACATCCTATTTTGTATGACAGTGGGAAGCTGGAAGAGGAATCACTGATACATTACTGTAGTTACGTTTACCATGTGTGGTGAGACGTTCTTAGATAACACCTCTATTTGTCTGTGACACAGCAGGGAGTAAATGAAAATGTTTATTCTGACCCCTCAGCAGACAGAACTCCCTTAATCCACTCACTGATGAGATAACACTGTAGGATTACAATAATCAACTTGCAGTATGTCCTCTATTAGGGCACTAAAGATACAGCATTTCATATCCACTGGGAAATGATTCTTCGCTTACATAACTCTGACAGGTTTTCGCCCTTTGAGATCACATTTTTCACTCCATGCTGAGCCCTCAAACAGCTTCTGTATCAAGTGGCTAATACTAAGCTAAATACTACAATTCTAAAAAGCCTGCAACTAAAAGAAAAATTGTTTCCAATGCCCACTATTGATTTAAGTAAAGGAATGATAAAGAGACAGATGTTAACAATATACTTAAGCTTCTGAGCATCCTCATAGGGGTAGAGTTACAATGAACTGCTTGTGAAGGGCTCTTATTTAAATGTAGATAACAATCTCCATCGCTTCCTGCCCTAACGCATTTAAAAATTTCTAATACTGTGGGTAAAGCGATTGCCCCGTGGATTCCACCACTGCTCATCATGCCCACTGCCTAATGTCCCGCAGGAATTCTCCGTTTGCCGCAGAATTACTGAGTTTTGTCAAAATTCGAATAGTGAAACACGGGGAGGAGGGGAGGGAAGACGAGAGAACTCAGATAATTCATTCCAACCAGGATTTTTTTCCCATACGCTTTTCTAAAGGAAATTTTAAGTGTCAAAAAATACATATCTTGTGCTCATTATTAAATGCTAAATACCACAGTGTTTTGAGCTGCCTTGTGGCCATTGTAAAGAAAACAGGTGTTCTGATAGATTATAAAGTGTGAGTCAGAGGATGTGCAGAACAGAATTTTAATGAGGCTGCGAGCACACAAGTCTGACTAGCCTTTTGAACATGATGCTAAAACACTGAAAGTAGTCTTAAAAGAGACAAAAAGCAGGAACACAACTAAAAAATCCTCATTAATGTACAGCGAGGGGATGCGGTGCGGAGAGTCATTAAGGCAGGCTTTGTCGGGCGGTGACCGCGGGGGCTGCGGGAGAGCAGCGAGAGGCTCCGGGCAGCCCTGGGAGGTGGGCTGGGCTGGGTCACAGCGATTCGGCATCCCTCGCCTTTGGCCGGCCCCACTCCTGCTGCTGAAACAGGCACATTTCTTAATGATTTGCTGCGCTGTGTGAAGGTCCAGCCTGACGTTACAGTAACTACACGGCAAAATCTCCGCCGAGCACCTAAAGCTGCCCGCGGTCCCCCCACGCTCTCCGGTGTGAGCAGCAGATGGCACAGAGCCGCTGTGTGGGCTGCCTGACGTGTGCGCAGAGACCTGCCCAAAACACCAGCTAAAAGCATCCTTAGCACATCACAGAGCCACTCAAATCACTCCCCTCGTGACATTCGCACAGAGCCTCTCCAACGGTTTGAAAAGATTATAAACAAAGGCAGTCTGTGATTGACATTTAGGATAAAAGTCATTTTGAAAAAAAAAAAATTCTTTCAAGCCCGGTATCTCAGGAAAGTTTCCTCTGACTGATAACAAAATTGCTGGCTGAAAACCAAGCATGGGCATTACTAAAAGGAGGAGACCTTTGGGATGTGGATGTAAAGAAGCGAAAGTGCTGTCCCAAACTGACCCCACGCCAATTGCCCTTTGGTTTCACTCACGTGGTTAAACCAGAGAAAAAGACAGAGGCAAAAAATCACGTCTGTACGTGACATAAATGATCACTTGCACGTACAATCAGCTTTGTGTCAGTGTTTGTTTTGATATCTGTGAGCTTGAAGTTAAGCATAAATGTAAATACAGGAGTGAACCTTTAGTAAAGTAGAAGACTGCATCAGATATAAAGCCATGTGCAACAGACAAAGAAAAAATATTTAGGGCAAAAAAATGACATTTTCTTTATACAGATTACCTATTTCAGTATAATTTCATCAGACTGTTAATGACTCACACACTTTATTAAGGTTATTCTCTTCCTACAAATTTCTGTCAGGCACATGCTATCGGTATCAGCACTGTGTTTCTGCAGCGAGCTCGTCCATGCTTTGTGAAGCACACAAGTTGTTAAGTGAATGCATTTTTCTCCTCCCACACACTCCTGGACATATGCTGTTTACTTTTTAAACTCCAAAAAGTGAGCATAGAAAATTACTTCTACCCAGAGGATTTCTTTAGCTCAGCCTTAGAAGCAGCATCCACTCGGGTTTCTGGCGCTGGAAGCTGATGAGGAATGACAGAGCATTAACAGGGAGGGAGGGAGAGAAGGAGCTGCTCCTTACTGCAAGGGCTACCTGAAAGCAGCAGGTAGAAAAGTCAGGACAAGATACAGCAGCTGACTCCCTTCATAAAGGTAATTGTAGCACCAATGAACAATCCCTTCTGATGACACCAGAGATGGGATTTCTAACAAAGAATGAGGATCTACAGTCTTGATGACAAACGCAGAACAGTCTGATCAACCCGGCTGTGTGAATTTTCAGTCAAGAGGGACAAGGTGAAAGAGCAAAGAGGCTAAAAACCCCCTAGTTTTGTGAAATTTCTAATTCTGTTCTGCAAAATGTTGTTTGCACAGCACAGCCACTGAGCAGCATGGAGTCCCTGAATTGCTTTGGTCGAGTACGTACCGTCTAGTAATTATAAAAACTAGTGGACCATGGTTAGAAGTCATACATTAAACTGAGCTGGACATTTCAACAGGATGAAATGGGAAAGATCCAAGATTTTGTAGAGTTGAAGCCAAGGTTTTACAAGTTTACAGGTCATGTCACTGAACAAAGAAAAGGCAGCGGTCCAGCAGTGATGAAGACACTTCAAGATGACCTGAGGGATGAACTCAAGAGACCACTACCCAAATTTGAAGCCAAAAAGAAAGCTCCGCCCAAGATTCCGCCTAGTCATTAACATGGAAATTAGAAGGTGTTAACTATGGACTTAAGGCTATAAATGGCATATTTTACACAAACAAGTTAGATAAGTTTTTGCCCAGTATGAGCTGGCTTGTCTCCAACGTTGTCAATACCTTACTGCTAATAGATACAAATTGTCTCTTAGCTGTTCTTTTTTGAGGCGTTTTCACTTATCAAAGGTTTTTAACTACTTTCCTGAAGAAGAGAAGGTAAAATGGCCCAGCAAGAGGGATAGCCCAGAAAAGGTAGAAAAAGGCCAGGTGAGAACTAGCAGGAAGTCTGAACCCTTGGGAATGCCAGGCTGCTGCCAGTGTGGCTGGCTTGGCACCTTCAAAGACCTAGAAAATATAAAAATCCAAAATACCAGGACAAGGCCTGAGATCCCAAATGTCAAACGTTGCTTGACAAATGTGGTCATGTGTTCTTTGAGGAGGGAGGGACTGTGCTTTTCTGATGCCCTTGTGGACATGTGAATGTCTAGAAGAGTGTGTGTGCAATGTATTTGTGTGCATGTATGTGGGAACATACTGCCCACCCATGTGAGGATACTTATCCTTTGGATATATAATGAAAGAATCAGCTTCCACACAACATATCCTCTAGCAGGGTAAACCTGGAGTACATCTCTCAACAGCAGAACTCATAAAACATCGGGCAGGTGCACACAGAATACCCCTAGGAGTGCTTTAATCCTTCTATTAAGCCTTTAACCTTCACACTGAATACTTTGTTATTTTCTGGCAGAGTTGCTTTGGTTCTGTTGTTCTTCTGGATGGATTTGCACATTTTTAGACCAATGTCAAATTAAATTTCTCCATATTTAGATAATCCTATAAAAACTTTAGGAGTATTTCCTGTTCACTTTCACTCTTCTCTCTGATATTGTAGCTTTAAAACTGAGATGGAGCTAAACTTGGCAAAACCTAATTAGGAAAATCACAAAGTTCAAAATTGTATTAAAAAAAAGAGAACAAACAATTGAAAGAGAAAATATGTTGAAATTCCAGTTTGCATCTCTATAAGCAAAAAAAAAAAGGATTTACAAGTAAAATTTGTGTACCAATGCTTTATAAGCACAAATATAATGAAACTACCCTGACTTTCACTCAAGTGCCAGCCCACACAGAAAATGCCTGTATTATTATAGCTTAAAGCATACATGTAGGTGGTGGGAAAGGTGACTAGAGTTTCATTTTCCTTGGTCATATACTCTGGTCTTTCTTTAAAAGAAAAAACCCACAACTATAAGAAACTGGAAAACCCAGAGTACATCAGGATGAATACCTCTAAATTATTCCACACACCCACCTCTCCCAATCACAATCAAAATAATTCAGGATGCAGAAAACCTGTGACCTGAACACACTTTCTGCGCTAAAAATACAATTTATACAACTTATTTGCAACACTCATGAACAATACAACACATGCAGTGGGTACATCTGTATCACAAGCATTCAAGCTGTAACCTGCCAAGGACCTTTAGCTAATTATTTAGTGCTCCTGTTTCCCCCCTTCAGTGAACTGGAGATCACTGGTGCCAAGGATATTCATTCAGCCATGAACACAAGATCATCTCTGAGCACTTGCAGAATTTTTCTCTTATGAAGCTTTTTAATGCATAATTAGAGATTTCTATACCAAGTGTATACTTGTTAGCTCTTTTCAATCTAGTGCAAAACATATGTTCTCAAAAGATATTAAAGAATAGCTTGAATGGGTATTTTGGGTCCTCTCCAGACATTACTGTGGATACTGGACATTTTCAAGGCATCTATTTACATCCAGCCAGCCAGGGAACATTAGCATTAGAACTGTATCTTTGATGAAAATAAAAGAAGCTTCATAGATATCTCTGTATCACTGGCTTTATTTTCAGTAGGATTTTTATCTCCTTTTGTAAAAATTAATGACAGAAATTGATATTTTACAAGCTTACTTCACAAGGGTAAATGGCTCTGCTTCCAAACCTGTTCCACCCAACTCCTGTTCTCTCCAAATCTCTATTAGTATAATCCAGCTGAAGCGTTAAGAATAGATATTGCTGTTCCAATTATCAACAGATGGCTTTCATGCAGACTTTTTTTCAGTCTCACAATCAAATGAAACCTGCTCTAATAACAACTTCTTCCATGTTTCTGTTTCTCAGAGTCAAGGTGAATCAAAGGAAAGGGAGCCCTTTCCCAGCTTAATGGAAAACGTGTTGATTGTGTTCCTACCGACAGAAGTTTCCAGGAGTAAGGGCCGGGCTCAGCACCTGTAAACACTCACATTTTCACCTTAGTGTGCTCCAGGTACCATTTAAGTTACATTTTAAAGCATCTCTATTGTCAAACGTTACATATTTATCAGATGCCTACAGAGAGTAGGTAGGAGTTTGACAATGTTGCCAAAGAAATGTCAGTAAATGAAAACCAAATGCCCAAATTTGAACAATAACCCTTCTAATTATTGCACATAAGCTACAGCTTTTGTGTTGTAAACACCCAATAATCAGTTAACCCTCTAGGTCTGAGAACAAAACGTTTAAAGTATTTAAATGACAATACCAGTGTAATGGCCATTTATAATTAAAATGCACGAGGTTTATTAGTTTATACCCCGCCAAATCGTTAATTGAGTTCAGAATGCTCAGGTCTTCAAAGAAACAATCTTAATGTCTTCCATTGCGTGCAAAAGAATAACCAGATAAAAAAGTAACCATATACATTTTTATTTTCTTTTTCAAAGCTGATTACTTGAAAATAGCCAGTGCATGAACATGTCTATAAATCAATTGCTTCAGAGACTCAATCCAGGCAACTAACTAAAGAGAAATGTCTAATTGTCCCAAAGGAATCTTTAGCTTTTCTTCCCTTGCTCACTACGATAAAACTGAAAATGGCACAAATACACACCTGATTTCCAATAACATGTTTATCAGACTTGGGCTTGTAAAAGCCAGTATGCCCCAAGGAGGGAGAGGAGTTTACAACTGACATCAGAACAGTATTATCTTTCCTCCATCTGCATGAAATAACTTTCTTCCTGCTGGGTCCTAGAGCTCCAGGTGGGAGCTGTAGGGCTCATCTAGGCAAAGAGAACACCCTAAATCTCCTCTTGGACCAGACAGGCCCAGCACAGCATCACCTGCCATGCAGGGCATTCTGTCTGGGCTTCAGTGACTTCAAAAAAGAGACAGATACAACAGTCTCACTGACATGTGTGTAATAATGTCAACAGACTTGTAAGCAAAGCTTCCTATTCCAGTCACTGCTGCACTAAATGGTGCACCAAAGTCTGTCCTTAAGTGAAGGAAAACATAAAGATTTTAAAAAAACATCCCTCTCATTTTTTCCCAGATATTCCATTCACAAGAACAAATACCATCCAGAGGGTTTCCATATTTGAAGCACAGCCAAAACTGGTGCTGCAGGAAACAGCTGTAACACAGCCTGTTAGATGTATTCAGTTTTGTTTTCAGAGCATCATTCCAGTGGCACAAATGATATTTCCCACATGCCCTCAGTCTGCAAAAGTGATGATGAAAGCTTCATAAATTACTGATACATTGCTTAAGCATACTTTATCAAATCAATAAATTCTTTATGAAGCAATGGGATGACGTGAAGGCTTCCAACAGAGACTGTATGTAGGTCTTCCTTGGGTGGCTGCTGAAGAGAAAAAAACCCTCTGGAATTGAGATTATGATGAACCAGCTTCACAATTTGACAGAGCACTCACACAGTAAGGAAATCAGAACAACTTCATTACTTTCCAGCACTGTAAAAAGAAGTGTGCTAAAAACACTAATAAAAGTTACACCACAAGAATGTAAAAGAGGAGAACGAAGACTGCAATGGGTAAAGGCAGGACTTGGCTGGGGATTCTGGTGTGCAGCAGCACAGACTGCTGTGTGCAACTAATATCGAGGAAAAAGAGGCCTCTCTTTACCTTCTATCCTCTCTCCTGGAAAACTGTCAATTGAGAAAGCAACTGACTTTACAGGACATTAATTAGTGCATGCTGTGTCTTTAGTGACAACTTCAAGTCCTCACATGGGTTACAAGAACTGCACAAGGTCTGTAAGACATTCACTAACGTGTTCGACTCTATTCCCATTGAATGTACAACTTTTCAGCCCTAGAAAACTCAGAGAAGCAGCACAGGAGAACAAACTCAGAGAGAAACACATTAATAACTACTACAATATGATTCAAATTATTTAAACAAAGATGAGCTCTGCCTTCTCTCAAAGGATGCTAGCATTTAACAAGTTTGTATTTTCTTTTCTCTGCCTAAATGTCAGATGTTTCCTGCTTCTTATTTTCACATCTAAACACGCAGGGCAAACCTCACCCTGCTGCTCAGCTAATCCTGCAGGGCTAAGGCACACAAATGGACTGAAACCAGTGCATTGCTCTTCTGTAGCAGGTTCAGAAACAACACATAACTTTCAATTAAAAGTCACACACCGGGTTTTGCTTTCCCCCAGAGCTTTGTGCTGAGAGAATCCTTCGGGACAAGGGGACCAGAGGGTGGAGACAGAGCCACTGAGCACCCCGAGCCAGCAAGGTGCGTCAGCACTTGCAGAGCCTACAGGGGACTACAAAGGGTTTGTAGAGATGTTTGAATAAAATTCCTGGTTAATAACTTTGCCAGACTCGAGGCCTGATTGGGAAAGCATCTGGCAACCCTACTGCAAACAAGGCTTGGATGTGACTGCCCCCAGTGGAGCTCAGCAGGTTGGCTGAAGAATGCCAATGCTCTCGGGGTGAGGGCACCAGTTGTTTGCCACAGTCCTTTCCTTGCTACTTGCTTACATCAGCATCAGCCAGAAAACCTTAAAAACCAAACAGAAACGTGGTGTTTTGTTTCCAAAAGTGTCATCTTACACACCAGGCCGTCACTTGTGCCGCAGCTGCCTCATAGCCACGACAGGCTCTGTTAATTTATTTATCTGCAATTATTGTCATCATTCCTGCAACGCCATAAATAGGCCTGGCACTTAAAATATTAGTTTCTTTCTCAGGTTTATTGGATGCACAATTGCAATATGGAGCTGTTTATGGTTACTAGATGCTATGAATTCCTCTGTCATTTCTAGGAATCATTTCTTTTAACTACATATCCAAACGTACCTTCAAATGAGCAGATCCACACAGGAGAATTTAATTCCTTAAAATATGTAGTGGGTAACAGAGACTGTTTAGAATGTGAGGGAGATCATGTTTGTAAACCCACCCATAAGCTTGGGGAAAATGCACATTTAAAAACTACTACAATGGATGTACTTTACATTATGAGATTGAGGAATGACTCCATTGAGGAATCTGAGACGCTTGTGATTAAAAGAAAAAAAAAAGATATTTGAAAGTTTGCAGACTGGAAAGAAGCATTAAACCCAACACTTGTCATAAATGTGCCGGTTTTGGCTGGGGCAGAATTAATTTTCTTAACAGTACAGCATGGGGCTGTGTTTTGGATCTGTGCTGGAAACTGATAACACAGGGATGCTTTAGTCATTGCAGAGTGGTGCTTGCACAGAGTCAAGGCCTTTCTGCTCCCCAGCCCAGCAGTGAGGAGGCTGGGGGAACAAAAGGAGCTGGGAGGGGGCACAGCTGGGACAGCTGAGCCCACATGACCCCAGGGATATCCCACATCTATGGCATCATGCTCAGTCTTAAAGTAGGAAGAATAAGAAGAAAGTGGGGATGATCACAGTGATGACATTTGTCTTGCCAAGTCACCAACATGTGATGGGACCCTCCTTTCCTGGGACTGCTGAACACCTGCCTGCCCATGGGAAGTGGTGAACAAATGCCTTGTTTTGCTTTGCTCATATTCAGGTTTTGCTTTCACCATGAAATTGTTCTTTTGTCAAACAACGAGTTTTTCACTTTTACCCTTCCGATCCTCTCCCCCATTCCATCGGTGGGTAGTGAGCTGTGTGAGGTTCAGCTGCCAACTATGACAGTTCTTTTTGGTGCCCAGTGCGGGGCTTGAAGGGTTTGAGATAAGGACAGATTTGATTGGAATGTGCCAGGTGGAATTTATAGCTGTCACTGCAGTTAGGCAATTAAAC
This sequence comes from Sakesphorus luctuosus, assembly GCA_013396695.1. Taxonomy (NCBI): domain Eukaryota; kingdom Metazoa; phylum Chordata; class Aves; order Passeriformes; family Thamnophilidae; genus Sakesphorus; species Sakesphorus luctuosus. The sequence goes on along the minus strand of VWZD01010421.1, from coordinate 1,445,839 downwards.
AGCAGGTTCCTGTGCTCGCCACAGAGCTCGCTGGCCTGGCTCTCTATCAGAGTCCAGTGCTTGTTAGTGGCTGCTCTTTGCTCTCACTGTGGTGCTGTGCCATTTATCACCTTACTCTGCTGTGCCTGGCAACGCTTTGATAACAGCCGTGGCCACTCACCTGTGCTGGCAGGTGGCCAGGGCATGGCTGCTGTGTCTGTGCTGCTGTACAGGGCAGGCTGGAACTCCAGTCTGAACTGGAGTCGGAGTGACTGAGACCTTGGGTGAGTCCATGTGGGAGCCTGACACCCTGAAGTGCCTGTGCCTGTGGATATGCCAGAGCAGGGACACCTTGAAGCATCTTGGGCTATGTCTGCGGAGCAGCAAGTAAATATCCCTGAAGGGATTGTGGCCCAAAACAAAATCCACACTGGAGAACGAACACCTCAGAGCATCTGTGTCTGAACTTATGCTGGAGCACCTCAATCCTATGGCCATGGATAAAGCTGTGACAGAGCAGGGGCACCCCTGGAAGGACTGCAGCCAGGTAAGGCCATGCTGGGGAACGTTCCCTGCTGAAGGGATTGTGGCTGTGGGCAAGGCCATGCTGGAGCAGGTCTGTCTCTGAAGGCACTGTGGCCCATGGATTGGTGCACCTCAAGTCCCATGTGGCCCTGGATTAGGTCTATGCCACAGCAGTACTTTGCATTTATAGAAATATATTTCTGAACTACTTCTTTCACAAGTAAATTAATACAACATTCAAACCACTACAAACAAAACTCGTGTGCGGAACATATGCTTGGCTTATCAAAGTTACTCAGGAGAGTGACAAATTACATTTTTAAATTCTTGTTGGCAGGCTAAAACTAGAGAAGTCTTCTGCAACTTCCTTTGATGAATACTTTGAGTTGACACAAAGATCAAGGTCAAAATGTGGTAATCACATCTTAGTGAGGGCCTTGCCTGCAGAGGAGCCCTGGATGAAGTGAGCCCTGAGTGCAGCCACTTATTACAAACATTTTTCTCTAACAAGAAGGAAATATTCAAGTACCATGACAACCATAACACAGATTGGTGCTAGTGTCCAACAAAAGCAGACTAGAAACGGATTTAGTGAAGGAATGAGGTGACTTTTTTTAAGTGATTTTCCACCAACTTTAATGACAAACACTGAAGAGCCAAAAGTTTGGTGTCAGCAAAGATTTAAGGCTAAGAAAGAGAGAAAGGAGGCAAAGAGCTCAGACTACCCACGTGAATCTCCCATAACACAGGTGGTACAAGGCTTGAAAACATCTTGAATCTTTTCAAAGAAATGACTCCTGTGAAACCCCATGTTGCATCTACAAAGTCCATGCACTGTCCACACGTAGCAAACAACACCTACCCATGGTACAGTCACACAAAAACAAGGACTTCACAACGGTTCTTAAGCTGCAAATTGCAAAAAAAAAAAAATTGACTTCATCATCCCTCCAGAGAAACTACCCTGCCCACAGAGGAGTCAGTGCAGCAGGGACAGAGGATTCCCTTAGCCAGTAACATTAGTGAAAGATTTTTGACTGAACAAGACTCTAGGCTTCTTGGATTATTAGGATTAACAGTCTATTTTATTGCTTTGTTTTGCAGAAGGAGCTCTCTGGGTTTTTTAATAGTCATGTGCCCTGAATACTTACATCTTTGTACATCCTTATAAGTGTGTGATATGCCCCTGGAGCATCCAAGGGAACCTGTTCAGTAATGGTGCATGGAACATGTTGATAGCAAAGCCATCATCATTCTGCAGCACTTATATTAAAGAAAAAAAAAACAAACAACAAAAAACCAACAGATACTAAAAATATTCGAAGAATGGCTTGGGCAGCCCTGCTGGGTATAAAATACCAGGACACACATCAGAGCTTCAAGCTCCTATGCCACAGAAAGATCTGATGCTTCTCAATGTGAAGTTGGGGGACATCCCAAATGGCTCGTTTTCCGTCACTTCCATAAGGTCATATCCCCTCTTAAGAAAACACACAGCATAATTCCATGCAGACAGAAAAAAGGAGACAATCTACTTCCCTGAAGGCTTCAGTACATCCCACCCCCTGCAACACAGAATTCTCTTCCTGCTGCAGAGTTCCAGCCAATAGCTTGTTTGGGGTTAGAGACCAAAAAGCACAGCCAACAAGACCATCTTGAACTGTTTGACAGGGATTTTTCCCTTCTGAAAGCCACAGATTGTCAGCATCTATCAAGCCCTCCTTTGCAATTTAATTGGGTTGTAGTTTACACACACAACAAACAATAAAGTTAGAGTAATGAGTTTCAATCACAGAACTCTGTAAGAGTGTAATTTATACAGGTAATTAAAGGCACTATCTTACTGTCCTTTCCTTGTTCTTGGTACTGTGCTAGAAATATTAACACCAGTGATCTTACAGTGTTAGAAACTTCCTCAGAGATGAGCAGCAATGCTCCTACCTGAAAGCAGCAACAGCCTCACTGCCCTGAAATGGAGTGAGCAGAGCTCAATCCTGACTTGTTTTACTTATCCCATTTTTTAAAGATCCAATAATACCTTTTGAAAGGACTTCTAGTGACTCGCTGTGTTTGAGTAGCATTTTAATAGTATTAATAATTAAGTAGTGATTTCAAATGCAATAATATTCATATACATCTTTTGACTGAATGATTAAACAGGTGCAGGCCCAAACTCAAACAAATTTACCTTGGCACTCATTATTTTACTTAATTTAGAATCAAGAGCATGTATAACAACATTCAAAATGCTAATTAGCAATGTGAAAATAAAATCTTAAAATGCTTTCAAAGAGTAACTTTTGCACGATTTCTGAATTAACCTAAGCCAATCGCTTCTTCTTCCTAAGAATTAAATAAGAATTCAATTAGACAAAACCATTAAACAGGCAGCTTTAAGAGCAACTCTTCTTTTTGCATTTGAATATAAACACTTATCTTAATGCCAAGCAAGGCACCATTAAAGTCCCCTGGATTCAAGAGAATCCTTGACTCTTGTTATAGGAAGCAATTTTGATATCAGGAAATCAGTTGCTTGATTATTTTTTGTTTATTTATTTATTTTTCAAACTAAATTAGTGTTTGCCAAAGCACTTCAGAATAGAAAACAGCTTTATTATGAAATTACTGCTAGTTTGTTCAGACTTCTTACAATCCCCAGTTCTTGTAAAATGTCAGGTTTACATACTTAGAAGTAATCTGAGCAACCAGTGCCAGAAGAACCTGGATCCACGTTGATTTCCGTGGGATCTGTAAAGACTTTACAGACTAAACCACTTGCATTCAAATGAGGTCTGAGAAACTCTGAGTGCCCCCATTCTTCTGGGATCCCACACTCTCACAAAGCATTGCCTGCACTTCATCCTGCTGGACCATGAGAGCTGGACTGGAAAAAGAGAACTGAAATCTCTTGGTGTGGGTGAAGGTGAGAGGAATACAGGCACTGTTCTGCTTTAATGTCAAAAATACCAGCTAATTAGTACATTATTGGTTGCTTCAATTGCTATTCATGTTCATCAGAGTATTTTCTCAGTATTAAACAACATTAGAACCCAGTCACCTTACAAAGAAGAGAAAAGGCAAAGAACCACCTGCTGCCCCTTCCTTGCTAAGGGACACTCTCTTCAGAAGAACACCCGACTTTTCAGGTACAGGAAATTAAATGAAAAAGCAGCACAACAGTAACAACCAACCTGCCTGTTCCAGGACACCTGATGTCCATCCCAGCACCTCTGGAGTCAGGAGAACAGCACGGGAGAGGAGGAGGAGGGAGACACATGCTGGTCCCCACGCCCTTCTCATCTCCTGTTCTGGGGGAGAGCACAGGTTTACGTACCAGGGAAACAGCCATGGAAAGTCAAAGGAGAGAAAGCACAAAAAGAGCATCATTAAGAGGCCAAGGGAAGGCCAGAAGGAAGCTAAGCTATGAGGGCAGGGAAGGAGCCAGCTAGAACTAACAATTAGCTGCAGGATGGAGAAAGCTCTATCAAAATCTCAAAAATATTCCTTTGGTGGCAGAAGCTCCTCTGGTTTTTGGCTGCCTTTTCAGCTGCTCCAACCAAAGGGGTTTCCTCTTGCTGCAAGAGAAATGGAAGAAGGAATGTGTCACACTGGCCTGGCCATTCCTCCTTCTGGCAAGATTTTTTGCCCATTAACAGGTAATTAACACCACGAGCCTATTCCTCCTCAGGCAAGAGAAGGCAGCACCTTGCAGGTGATGCTGCTCAGTGCTCTTCTCTCCCACCTGCACACGCAGCTCTGGCCAATCACCAATCTCATGAAGAAAAGTAAAAGAGTTCTGCTGCTCAGTTTCCCTGCCTGACAAGTATGGGCACTGCATTCCCCTGGATAAACAATGGCTTATTTTTCTTAATCTTGTGTTGTTTTGTGTTACAGTGTTTTGCTTTTCGATAAGACTACAGTCTAGCATTGTTGCAACAGGTTAATTATATTCTGCTTTAATAAGCATCTTGGTTTAACCTCTGCTTGGATGAGATTGAACTCTCAAACTCACCTCCACGTTTTTTTCAGACTGCCCACGGTAGTCCAGAATTTTGCTTGACCTTTGTGATAGTTTTCCCAATACATCTTAATTTATTGTTAACTATTAGTACAAGTGTTCTGCATCCAGGATCTGCAAGGGTCTCGGTGATTGTGGTCTCAGTGGCTATCCCAGTCCTCAGGAGTTTGGTGTGCACAAACTGGCAGTCAGAAACCATTGGCCCTGCACAAACCACACTGGAGGAACCAGGAGAGACTGTGAGGAGCACTGAGGTTCCATTATCCCTGAGGAAGAGCCTGTGGACATGTCACCCAGCTCTGCCGCTCCCTCATGTTGCTGAAAGCACCTGCCAAAGGTGCTCAGGCCACTGACCTACCTGTGCCCCACTGGGGGTCTCTGCATCCATGAAGAGTCAGTGACAGCCTCTCCAACCCACTCCTCACTCAGCTCAGAGGGGTCATTTGGGATGACACTGTCCAGGAGGGGACGTGGGTGGCTCCATTCAGTCCAGATGGACATTCAACTCTTGGCCCAGCATTTCTCCAGCCCTCTTTGATTTTGAAAAACAGAGTGTCTTATCCCATATAAATGCAGAAAATAAGCCAATGTTAAGTAAGGGTGGAGAGGCTTACAGATTTATCTAAATCAGCACTTCAGCTACTCTTAGCACACCAGGACAGGGTTTTTCAGGCAGCTCAAGGTGTGCTCCAGAGAGCCACCAAACTCAGAGGTGGGTACTGATCTGTGCCTGCCAGAGCTCCTTCCCGCCCACTGGCCAAGCAGGAGATGAGGAAAATGATTGCTTTTTCCTGCTGATCCTTCAACCTCACATTTTCATATCAGGAGTTCAAGGACTTACCCAGTGGAAACCACTGGTCAAATGACAAGTCCAACAGTCCAGCAAAGACAGCCCACACTGGTGTTCCAAAAAGTCTCTCCATTTTGTGACTGGCTTAGGATTTGCTGCCCAGGCATCATCTCTCCCAGAGCCACAGGGTTTGGTTATTGGGGGAACCACAACACCTGAATGCAGAAATGACCAGGGCACATCCAGCCTCCTACTCCAGTATGTCCTGTGTGCTCCAATCCACACAATTGTGGCAAGAAATAAGGAAGAGGGAGGAATTCAGTTAAACAAAACAATCAAGGGAGAAAGGAAACCCAAAGGCAATTCTTTCTGATCAAGATCATGGACATCGAAATAAAATAAAATCTTGATTTTAAGCAGAGATTGGGCTTGGGGGTGTTTCCCAGATTTGTTCAGCATTTCTACAATCCTGTAGAAACCTTTAGTCACTGCTGCTCACTTCCACATTAAAGAAATATTTTCTACTGCAGAATGCACAGGATTTTTCATCCTATGGCTTTAAGACAAGTTTTATATTCAGGAAACACAACAAAAAGGAAAATCAATGTTGTGTAGCATTTAGAGTCTGCATATCCAAGAAGCCATGATGACTTAATCACAGCAACAATGAACTGCAGGAAAAAAGTCAAAAAATACATTGAACTTTAAAATTTTACACTGAAGCAAAATAAACCCCTCCATTTATACAGTGCAATTGCCACAAAACTATTTTGACTGTGCACAGTCAGTTAAATAAGATTCATTTAGTAACTTTTAAATATCAGTGAGAGGCAAACATCTTCATGTATAGGCCAGGCTTGCTCATTCCTGGGCTCTGGAGGGTATTCAGAAATGATTTCCTCAATTAGCCAGACATAGTGTCTAACGAAGGACCTACTTCTCATTAAGGATTGTTTAATCACATGTGGAGATTGGAAGGCATTTTCAGGAGCTATTTTTTGAGTTGGCAATTAATTAACAGATGCTTAAAGTGTTTTTTAAATGTATTTTCGCCCCAAAACAGTCCCAAAGAATTTTCTGTATACCGAGTCATTCTCTACTACCCTCACACACAGGAAACCTGCAGATGTTGTCAGAGATGTGCCCCAGATCTCCACCTACACCATTCCCTGCTCTGAAGGCTACAAAGGAAAGGGGGGAAAATAAAAGGCCTTACAAAATTACAGAATGAAAACCCAAGATACAATTCTGCTGCACAATTCCACTTTGTCTTATAATAGCTTGACTTTGCTTTTTAAAATCTGCAAACCTCTAGTAGTATTATACTTCATTAGCATTGTGCATCCTAAGTCAACAACTTCAAATACTACAGCAGTAGCAATATGTTTAGCTTTACTTCCAGTTTACCATTACCTTATTATTAGCTTAGTTGCCACCTGTGAAAGTTGATATTACAGTAGGTAAGCTGATACTTTTTCAATCATCTGGCCTGAAATCCATACAGAAATGCACTACACAACAAAAAGGTCTCATCAAATACTGTTTTCACTCTAGACAATACAGTGAAGGAGAGATGAAATTTGTAGCTTAAGTACTGGAGTAAAATAAATAAAGCAGTAGCTGTCAACATATTAACAACAACTTAATCTCTTGAAAATGAGAAGCAGAAATGAAATCAGAAACAAATATTCCCGGCAGCTACAGTTACAAGTGACACACACAAATCCTGTTTATTGTTCTCTTCCCATGTGAGCTGGTATCTTATATATCCCACTGCTTGGCAGTTGATTATGAAAGCCATGCTGGGGTCTAAGATTTTCTTACAACTACTGCCCTGTTTTAATTCCCCCAAGAAATGCAGAAATAGGTCACACCAGTTCTCATAGTGCTCTGCCTCGTTAATTTGGCAGACTAACTTCTATTAGCAGCACACCAAACTCGCCTGTAATACATCACAAGCTGCTGACACTTTCATACATACAAATAATTGCTTTTAAAGAAAGAATTACTGCATCAGTACTAAGTTATGGAGCACTAAGTAATTCGTGAGCAGCTCATCTGAGAAGTCTACCACATGGCAGGGTTTCCCATTCATTTGAATAAACACAGCTGAAAGGAAAAGTCTCACACTCTAAGTGTTCCTCTCCCCTCTACTATTATTTCCATATATCATCACGAATACTGAATGAGCTTTAGCAAATACAGAGGCTGACAAACTGCATTGCTTTTGGTGAGATAAATCCTTCCTTCAACAGCCTCATAACCACGTTCCTTTGCTGCCTTATCTCCTGCTCTATTCTGCGCCTGTTCAGACCACTATTTTCTCTGCCAATCTTCTAAATCCTTTGCCTTTCTCTGCTCCTGTTCTTCACTTTCCCTTTACTCCCATTACCACTCCTGCTTGTCCATATTTTAGCTTTATTTCCTAGACACAACATGTAAGAACAGGGTAACTATTATGAACAAACACCAGAAATCAGAGCTCTGTACCTGACGTTCCCTTCCTGACATCCCTGTTGTACACACATCATTCCAGACCTTGGGCACGAGGCATTCAATTCACCAACATCAGTGGCTTTCCCAGTTCCCATAACTAGACAGCAATGTCATTAACAACAGCACATTTGCTGTGACATTTTTGCCTGAGTCCTTTTTTCCTTGAACTGATAACAAGAATAGAAAACAAATTACATGGTCTATACACTTAAGTGATTTGTAATGGATTCATTTCACACCAAGACGTGGTAAGTAACACCATCCAGCACGCCAAGGCAGTTTGTGATTAAATGTGAACAATAACTGTACAAAATGCAGGTAAGAGACCCAGGAAACCTGCAGGAGCTCTCCCTGTGCCCCTCTATGCCAGCCCTCACTGAGCAGCTTCCATAGGGGCCCAGAGGGGCTAAAGCCAAAGGAATTTAGTTACAAAGGCATGGCCCTGAGATGGGTAAATCGTCCTGATTCCTGCTGGGGAGCAAAGAATCCATCCTCAAAAGCACAACTCTGGCCAGGCCAGAGGGACTGGGAGAGCTCCTGGGATGGTTGCGGCACCTGGAATGTATCGGTGTACTCAGAACTAAAACAAAACCCAACAACTAAAAAAACCAACCAGCTGTTTGTGAAAGGAGATCCTGCTCCATTTTAAAATCTGTTTCTTTGATTTCCCTCGGTAAAGGAAATGAACTTGTCTAAAATTGGTAAAAGACTGTACAGAATAAAGTCCCGTCCACATCTATTTTCTTTGCCTCTGAAATCTTGTTGAGTCTGGAGAAACAGAAGACACTTCAGGACATTAAGGGAGAGAATCTTTAGAGACGGCCAAAATGCCTAGTATGGTTAGTTTTCTATGATGGAAGAGCCTTTTAAAAGGTAAAATTAAGACACATAATTAAGAACTGTAAAGCAGTATTATTCATGCTACCAAAATCCCTAGAAGGTCTGGAATAAAAGGACAAACCAAGGAAGATATCTGCAAGCACAACAAAAATCTGAACTAAAGAAATACAGAACTAACACCCATAAAAGATTAGTTAAGAAGCAGAGCTCACCAATTTCAGATAAAAAGATGTGCTCATCCAGATGAGAGAGAAGCACCTAGAAAAGGAATGACTTCAAACTGAAGCAGATAGGTCAGGGTAGATCTCACCAGGTACACAACAATTAATTAGCAAGTTATAACAGCAATATAAAAGAACAGAAACATTTCCAGTGGATTTGGGGGTTTAGTTATTTTATTGTTGATCTTTAATCCTCCTTTTACTTCCTTTTCCACTGAAAAAGCTGAGATAAGAGGACTGCAGAGCACATAGGTTAGCAGGAACCTCCTGAGATAACCTCCTGCTCCGGTGGGGTCAGCACAGACGGGGACCAGCCTGCCCAGGGCAGCACCAGGTGCTTCCCAGGGGCCTGTGGGGACAGAGGTGTCCCCAGCTTCCTCTGGGCAACACAATCAACAGAACCCTGACCAAATCTAAAGCAAAAATGGTATGAGTGTTCACAGCTTATGAAGAGCTTGAGCAGAAGTTGTGAGGCTTAAAAGTGTATTTCCAATCCGCTTTATATAAAACTACACACAGCAAGTAAGTGTGTCGAGGTATGTGGCCTCCTCTCTCCTACCTAAAGAGCTACCTGAGATAGATAAAACAATTTTTGAACTCCCCAACACTGGCCTGTTTAATTTCTCAACACTTGAATTGCATGAATCTTACAGGACTTTTTGCACCTATATAAAACATGATTTTGCAAAGCTCTGTATCCCCAGGGAAGTCAAAGCACTATAAACAGATTTCTGTCCAGGTTTGGAGTGGGAAATTTTTTAAGGGCAGGATTGATAACTTCACACACACACATTAAGACAGAATTCCTCCTTCTCACAAGGAGGGAAAACATTGGTTATCTCACTCTACATAATCTTCAAATCAATATGGGGGTTAAAAAATAAGAAAAACAACACACCAAGATTCAGTTGGAAAGATCACAGTCACAGCCTGTTATGTTGACTAAAAATTTTACCAGATGGTTACCTTTGATTTGTTTTTGAAAATGCATTGCTTGAAGAATCAAGCAGTGTTTAATCCTGGTATTATGTTTCTTATTAAAATCCTAGCTGGTTCTACACTTGTGGATTACAATGATTTTGAGAAGTACAACCACAGTGTAGGAGAAGCTTCACGAACTCCTCAGCAGACAAATCCCTGCTTCTAAATATTACAGTAACTCCTGCTCAGGAAGTTTTATCCCACTGAACCCTCTTTTATTAGAAACTTTATGATTATAAACGTCAGCACAGTTTAAACTGAATACTTTTCTCCCAGAACTATATGAGCTATATTTTACTGTAGCATTCTGCACGGGCTCAGCTTCAAATCCTCCTCATAACACTTATATTAGCAATAACACAAATGACACATAATTGGATCTTTTTTAGACTCTACTCTCTTTCCACACCCCTACTAGCAGGGAACATAGAGAGCTCCCCATTATTAAAACATTTCAGGGTTTTTTTCCTTTTTTTAATTTATTTTTTTTAATTATTCCTCTTATAAAATTCCAATAGGCAGTGGATACTGTATAGCAGATTTACTATACAGTAAATAAGGGAATCTTCACCAAACTGAGAGTAAGTCTGGAAAGAAATGGTACACATTCAGTGTATTTGAGCATGTGTTAAAAGGAAGTGATATACTAGGTGTGTAATTATGTTATGTCCCTTTGAATATAGATAGTACTAACAAAAGGTTTTTACTATAGATAATTAGTGCATGAAATTCCTGTTAAGCATGATTTATGATAAAAAGTTAAAATGTCAGGTTTTCTGCATAGATTGAGACAGAACATTTTCTCAAAGATATTGTCATGCTTTTTCATTAAAATGTTTACTTTGAAAAGCTGTGATTATTTATCATGTACTATCTGCTCCTTTATTTGTGAATTAAGCTATATTAAAAAATGCACATCAAAATGAGAAGCTCAAAATAAAACGCGCTTTTTACTTTTGAATGAATTCCATGAAATATCTTGTCTAAAGTATTTATATTCCGACATTTCTATTTCTGTCTGTTTAACAGAACACTGAATCATGAAACCTGATGTAAATAGTTCTAATTTTACCTTGCTTTACAGTCTAAAGAGCTATAAAAAGATTAGCTGTAAAAAGCTGGAATGATCCAAATAGGATCATAGGAAAGGCAGATGTCTCCCATGGTTGGTCATGGGCATCAGCAGAACATCCTGAAACTGGACAGGCAGAATCCTCCAAGCAGCAAACCTGTGTAAAAGAACTTTTCTGGACAAGCAAATACATAATCTGTCATAAAGGCAACTTGCTTTAACGAAGAGAATTAGTAGTAGCTCTCTCTGAATTCTTTGGGGATTCCAGATGATCCTGACTTGTCTGACACACAGAATCATCTCAGGTGGGATTCCCTTGCTTTATTGCAAACCCAAATGTGGCATCATTCTGGTAGCTCAAGGAAATTAAAAATAAGAAATGAAACCCAAAACTATCTTCTCTTAAAACACAAAGAGGGTTAAATGCAAAATACGAACCAAAATCATGTATAGAAGAAAAGAAAATTAATCATTTAAAAATCTAAGCATTAATCAAAAATAACTGAGTTTGGTTAACAGCTGGTGGGTATTTGTGTTGTTTCTCCATCTCCTCATCCCCCCCAAAAAAGAAAAACCAAAAAAAATCCAGCATGAGGTATTTAAGGAACATCAGCATTCTTAAAACTAAGGTCAGTTGTATAAGCTGAGGCTTTTTTTTTCCTCTGCTCCATTAACAGTATAACTATTTGTGGAAACCAACCACTGACTCCATGTATTTGTCACAGCAAGAATCCGAGTCCATTATTTTTAAAGGTTTTTTTTTTTTGAAAGCTCCCCGTGATTTTTGACATTTTGGAATGAAATGAGTGAGTGGGAGGGTTAATGTGCACCTGAGCAGCTGCACCAACTTTGCTGAGAGCTCTCCAATACCAACCCCCCTGCACTGTGAGTGGGGCTGGGAGGGGAACAGCAGCAACACACTTGGAAATGAGCTCAAACACCCGAGCTGGCCACAGGCTACCACAATGCAAGGAAAAAAAAAATCTTTAAAATTAAGGTAGTTTTAAAATCTTCAATGTGAACAAAAATAGCCTCAAGTTTTCAGCACAGAAAGGGATCAGATCTTCTACCTACCTCTGGAATTTTGGGCATTCCCTGCGTGTTTCTCATCCTTATTCTGCAGATTCCAGCATGTCTTGGAAGAGCCTTTAACAGGTGACAGTCCTAGCGCAGCACCAAGGAGTTAAAGCAAACTCAGGGGCAGCACATGAGTATCAAAGACACATAAGCTTTAAAAAAATCTATTGATTAAGGGAGTATTACAAAATGTACCTGTGTAGCTTAATACAAAATCAACAGGGTATTTATTATTGGGGCAATTTCCAAAGTTCAGTCCATTTGCTTCCTTTGTAATTATTTACATTTAAGGAACTTACAGTACTATTTCTAAACAAGAAAAACACCACAAAAATACCTCTTTGAGAAGAAACTGGGGAAACTGGAAAAAACCCACCTTGGTAAACAAGTAGCATATTTACAACATAATGTAATGTCTTTATATTAAAGATACATTGGAAAGTTGCAAATGACAGATCATGAAAGCAAAATAACTGTGAAATTTTTAACCACAGCTACTAAATTCTCATATTTTTTTATACATCAGGGTTTGTTTTGACATGTCAAAAATAATAGATAATTTCTAAATTGTCATGGAAGTGAAAGAATATTTAATGTTTGTACTACAAAGACAACAGCTACAAGAATGAATCACTTGTTCAAAACCAGGAACTGCTAAATAGAACAGTCTGTGAGATATTTGATAAGAGATTCACACATGCCTATTTGCCAGAGCCAAAAGCAACACTTGTTATAGTTTTTCTGCCTTCATTTGTATGTGTAATTTATTCAAGAGACAAGTAGGTGATAAATTATCCATAAACTTCATTTTAGCAGCAGAGAAGAGGAGGGGTTTGCAGATCACCTGCAGGTGATTTGCCAGGGGTAGCTCTCTGTGTACCCAACACTCTGTCACACGCACTGCTGGCACCTTTGCTTGGTGAACAGCACCAGGGAGAGCAACTAAAACCCACTGACAACACACTCAACAGAGTAACCTATTTGTGCCACCCTGTTCTATATATTGATATGTCCATAATGGCCAATCTTCGCAAACGAAGATTTGGGAAGGGCACTCCCCCCGTGGGTGTGCCCTCCGAGCCTGCGCAGTGGATGTTTTAGGTGAGGCACAGCGTGCACAGAACTGGCCCCATCGTTTAAGTCCTAAGGTTCATTTGCCATGGCCGAGCAAGCTTGGACAGTGACAGTGAAGTCTCCTTAGGACTACCTACAGCACCCGGTACTGACTGGGGTGGACCCTGCTGAGCATCCGGGATCTGACGGGATCGGATGGCAGGGAGGCATTGAACTGCCAGGGGCGGTCCCTTCACTGAGACGCGAACTCGCGACCTTCGGATTCGGAGATCGGAGTGCTCTCCACTACACCACGGGGCGGCCCCATATTGATATGTAGAAAAAGGTTAAATACAGTGAGAGCTGGTGGCACAGCCAGTGCCACAGCAGTGGTAGGTAACTGCCCAACTTCCAACATGACACTTCAGAGAACTGTTTGTTTTTGCATCTTTAAGCAAGACTGGCCAAAGGGATGCTGATAAATGCTATCACAATCAGAGGATGTGTGATACCCAGAGCAAGAGCTAGAGGAGAACTTTTAGTGATTTGCTGTAATGATGCAGTTCCCACTTCGTACCCGAGATCCTGTCGCTGCCTGTGCAATGACACCTGGTGCCACTGGCCCCAGCAGGAGACCCTCCAACCCCAGCTGCTGCCAAACATGCTTCAAACACATCCTGATTTCCTGTGACTCTACCTACAGCTAGAAATTATTTGCTACTATTGCATCTCTGATCATCAAGCAGATTTCCAGCTCTGTGCCTTGTGTCTGAGTAAAAGTGCTGCTCCTACTGAGCTCCAGCAATTCCTGCCTCTTGTCATTCCTGAATAGTTCAAAAAGGCCCAAACCCCACGAATCTTTACTAAAGATTGTTACTGTAGCTGATGACTTGTATTATAAAAACAGCTTTATCACATAGAATGTCTTCAAAACAAGACAATATGTATTGTGAAATCAAAGGAAAACTAAGTTCACTCAGAGAACTGGGGCTATTCAAAGCAGTTGCTTGCTTGTCACTTAGGAATGTGATATTCAATGGTATGTACATTAAAGTACTCAAAAAACATTTTTTTTTCCTTTTTCCTGCCATTGTTCCCATACTCAGAAGCACACAGAGTCTCACTGACTAAAGAAAAAACTCTCTGGGCTTTGATTTACAGACTTTTCCCTGCCAGGGTGACTGATACTGTTTTTGTAATCGTACACATCTATTTCAATACTGCACTTTAAATCATTAGTTTCATAAATAGTTTTTCTGCCTATAGGACTGACAGGTATAATCAAATAGCTCCAGTGGATTAGCCTTACAAACCTGAACTTTCCTCACAATATGGATGGAGGAGTGGTACAGGAACAGAGATGGACCAGCTCCACAGCTGGCACAGAGCAAAACCATTCCTTCACACAGCCTGGAGTTTTACTACTGGATCTTGAACTTCATTCCCTGAACTTCAGTTTACACAGGCAAAGGAGATAGATCACAATTAGAAATGTAATTTAAATAATTGAAATAAATCCTCCATTTACCTTTGACTGCCCTGGGATTGCTATTCTTACCTGACTGTGGGTTATGCATTAGTAAGGGAGCTTGCCTGGCACTGACTTGGACCTGTGAGTCAGGCATATATAGAACTTCTTTTATGAATAATGTTTACACTTGCCCTAACAGTCTGTCTGGTAATTCCTACTCATGAATAGCAACATTCAGGTAGGTGGGACATCCTCTGGGAATAAGGTCTGAAATCCTCAGTTTTATTTCTTGAGATTGCTGTATTCACTCGATGGCAATCGAATAAAAATAGGGCTGTGCAAACCTCATGCAGCTGCCTGGAAACACACTGTTCCTGCAAGGCTGACAGATTTGGTTAATTGTGAGGAACCCCTTCACTCATAAAATGAAATGGCTTCATGTCATTTCAACAAGTGTGTACCTGGGAACCACAATATGAATTACTCTTAATTTATCTGCAGCACTGCCTGTGCCTTATGAAAAGTATGTGTGTGTATATATAAACAGGGTAGAAATTAACTTCTGCCTAAGGCTACCACCAAATGTCAATTAAGCTGCCAGACTTTCAGGGGTTGGTATTCTGTCTCTCTGCCTGGGGGAAGATTTGTATTAAATTTATTGTTGAATAAGACAACCAGTTTGGCAGGGAAAGCAGATTAACAAATTATACACTATTTTTTTTAAAAGGTGAACATAACTTATTGAAAAGAAATTTAAGGAAGCTTTCTTATTATTTTTATAACCATTTTTCGATGTGTAAATCTGGAGAGGGGAAAAACCATTAACTGTCTGTAAGCAGGATCTTATACAAGCAATATAAGTTAAAAATGCACTCTTACATTTGTTTTATTATTTCACTATTTTATTAACATATAAATATCATTGGGAGAAGCTTCTGCCATGCCCAGCAGAGGATGTAAAAACTGGTTGTGCTTCTAAACAAGATAGTAATTCACTAGCTGTTAAAAATGCTTTGTTCTTTCTTTTAAACAAACACATAAATTATCTCTGCCTCTCTTTGCAAAGAAACACTTCCTACCATTTCAGACTTAGGTCTGGCTCAATATTGCCCTACCTTTAGGGATGCTCAAATAGTTAGGTGCCAATTTATATCCCAATTCTCCCCAAACACAGCCATTCAAGCCCAAATTCAGGACTTACACTAAAATTCCCATGGTATTAAGATGGATAGAAACAGTGAGAGGTTTGGGTTCACTCCCATGACACTCTAACTGGCTATTTCCATAGGTGAACTCTGTGATTTGAAGGCCCTTCCCCATCCCTCAAACCTCACTCTGCCAAAGTTTCCATGTCAAGGGGAATGTAAAATTTCCAGCCAGGTTCTCCCCACATGGTGCCCTTCCTCAGAGGTGAGTTCCCATTTAAACAGCAAGTTTTGGGGGAGGTTCTGCTGAGGTAAGACCTTGCTTGTTTTATCATTACCCACATGATTCAGTTCCTCCTCTAGAGTGTAAACTGGGACATTCGGAGGCAAAAGCTCCACATGCAGCCAATGTGTAGAGAAGACCTACAGCCAGTGAGGTGTTTCCAGTTTCTGTTTGTTATTCACTGAGATGGCTGGGTATCAGAAAGGGAATGTGATCTGAGGGTTCTTTTTTTTCCTAATTTTGAATAGTATTCTGCTTTCTCTTGTGATCTGCAGAAAATCAGTGTTCACAAAAATTGTCTCTGACTGTAGGGACTGGAGGACTTCAGTCTCCTCAACATGGAATTCAGTGCTCTGAGAGTCTGAAGAGAAAACAGAGCTATGAAAGTCACCATGTAAATGCACAAAGACAGCATCTTCCCATGACTGCTGGAGACCCCTATATGTATACACACACACACTAATGCTGTCTTACATCAGAGGAAAACAACCCAGCCAATAGTGTGGCTACACTGCTGGACTGAGCACATGGCCAGGTACTGCCACACTGCTGCTCATGCAACATCTCTCACCAGTCTGGCAAACTGGGCAGTGGGGACAGGGGAACTGCATTGCCCAGTCTACATGAGAGCTGAGTTTGTTCTGCTCACTCCAAGTGTTCTCCTGCATTTAACTCCCATGACAACAATAACACAGGCACTGGGAAATGCCATCACTGCAGGTGTCCTGCAGCTCAGCTGCTTGGAGCACTCGCTTTCACACATTCTCTCCATACCCATTCCACAGTGTCTTTGCCATTCCCTGTACACTCAGCTCTTGCCTTTCCAGGATCCACTAAAGGTCACCATCATGCTCACCATCAGCTCTCGGTGTTTGGAAACAAATATTGGCTAAAGGGTTCTTTGCTCCAACTGCATGATTTGCAAAAAGTTACCAGTTTACAAACAGAGCCCCAGAAATAAAAAGGCCTGATAGAGTGCTATGGCAAACAAGAAAATCCTCACAGATGGAGCATCTATTCTCTCGTTTTCTCTCCAGGAGCATTCTTTGCCATTTAGATTCTTTCCACATTCAGTTATACAATAAAAATATCTTTTGCTGTCTTTCCTCAAACCATCATTTAGTAAAGCATGAAAAAGAATTGAAGCAAAAGGATAAAAATTACTAAAATAAATAAACACACAAACAAACAAATAAATATAATTGTGTAGGACTAATATATTTTTCTTAAGATACTTTGCATATTTTGTCTATTCTTCCTTTTTCCACAAGACAAATTGGACCTTATCCTCTGCAGTGCTCAGGGCCTAAAGCTGCAGGTCTGTACCTGCCCTGTGACTTCACCCTTCATGTGGGGCAGAGATTTGCTCCCCAAGCCCCACGATGATGTTCCTGTCCCATTATTTGCTGCTGCAAATCCTAGTGTTATTGTTATGGCACGAAAATGGCATGAAAATCTCTGCCCCTTTCCTCTCCTTTTCCCTAGTCCTTCTTTTGTGGCTTCTTCTTTCTTTAGGGGAAAACAAGACTCAGAGTAAGGAGGTGGCCAAAGTGGGTGACAAGCAGGACCCAGTAATGTGTCCCCAGAAAGCTGACTCTCACCAGTAATACTGATAAACTATGTTGGCCTATACCTCAGAACAACACCTGACACCATTTTCTTATGATGTAGAAGACAAAGGGTAATGTCAACAGGAAACCAAATTATCACATCAGCAAATTTTCTGGATCTTTATCACTTGGAGACAAAGGGGCAAATAGGGTTGTCATCAAAACAATCAAGTTCCAAAGGGGGAAAAAATATATCAAGGCAATTATACTTCTTACAAAAGAAATATTTTTGATTGTGTTTTTTACTAAACTGCTAAATATTAATTCTCAAGGAAGCTTTTTTTTTCGTTTTTTTGGCAATTAGGTACAAGCATACTGTTTAGCAGGGCAGCAGTGCTCAGATCTCATTTATTGAATGGACATCATTAGAGCCAGCAGAGCTCAGAAAGGTTATTAGAGCCTCATCTGAACTACGAAAATGTCAAGTCAAGAGGGAATGGTGAATGGTGATATGAAACTTATACCAGTTATCTTATGTTAACGAGAAAAAAACAATGCAGGGTTTCCAACAAAAACAAACCAAAGCAAGGAAAGCAGCAACATGAGATGCATTTATGATCACAGCCAACAAGATATTCAGTTTTATATATTCCCAACATCATTAAAACAGGTCCATCTTACTATTAGTTGATCATTGCTTCTCCCTGCAATCTACCCAGTCAGCTTTAGCATGCTGCAGGCTGCTGGTTACACCCCTGAGCAGAAGTGGCTGTGAGTATAGGTGAGTGAAAACCAGCAAAAAGCCTCTGTGGAAACAGGGATTTAGAGTTGCTTCTCTCCCACTAGTAAAACTCATGTGTCACATCACTAATTTTCTCAATTTATTTGATGAAGTCAGGGAGGTCTGAGAAGATTTTAGAAAAAAACAACTCTAATAGGACTGTCAAATAAACATCTGACTACGAAGATGGAATTTTTACATCAATTTTGGAATAACATGTTGTACAGCAAATTAAAGTAACTTTTTAAAATACAGATCATATCCTTCCTTCATTTTTTTTTTCAGATAAAGCTTTTACACCTGTAGCAAACACACAGATTCAAGAGTGTTCCATGCAAAATACATCTTGCCAAAAAGCCCAGGCAGAGCCTCATGCCAAAGCCCTCCCTCCCCCAGCAGCTCACGTGCATTGCACACACGGGGTGTGCTGAGGTTAATGTGCACAAAAAAAGGGTTTTTTCAGTAAAAAGTGTTGGCTATGATCTTTTTTTCTTCTTTAGTGTACGTAGAAGTGTTATTTTTCTTTCACATTCTGTTCTACAAAAGATCTTTAGCACCTATTTTGGCAGAAAGCTTAAAATACCAGGGCAATCAGAAAAGAAGTGCAACAGTGACTTCAGAGAAAATTGAAGCTGAGCAACAGAGAGGAAAAAGGATCTTCAGTGATCTGTGTAGGGCATTGGTTCCTTGTTTTGCTCAGACCTGTTTGCTATAAATTAACACCTAAATTTTGGATCTTTTTTTAAAGGCCTGTTCATCTTTTCAGGAGTGGCACTTACATGATGAGTATACCTGAAATTCCATCACTTGTTGTCCAGATAAACCAACCCCAGTGCAGACAGGACTTGAATTATGGACCCTGATGCTTGGCCAGAAAAAAAACCCTCAAGCATTATCAAAACATAATAATTAAAAGCTCGCATTATAGTCCTTCTATACATTTCACAGTAAACTTGCAATGATAAAATAAAATTAAAACAACCTGACAGATGATCTTCAAAAATTGATAGGCAAGGATTGGCACATTATAACACAAGTCTCACTTCCTTATTTTCTTTATTTCTTCTCTTTTAAGGCCCTGTGACATTGCTTTGTTCTGGGGAAGGATCCCAGTATTGCAGTCTTTGCAGGGGCTGCACAAAACTTGAGTCTGAAGAGTAAATTTCTGACCATAAACCTGTGCTTACTTACACATGTTCAGCTACAAAGTCAGTTGGGCTCTTCCTACCATCAGTTTGCTAAAGTTAAATTTGAAAATAAGAGTTTGTGGCCATCAAATCACTGTACCATAAACCTCCAATACAGAGAGACTTTAAACTCTGGCCTAAATATAATGACACCAGAACCAGCATAACAGGTCAGAACAAATGGAGTCAGGGCAGAAAGGGTACAGGGAGAGGGGCAGAGAAAAAGCCACAATGAATGAAGAAGGGAAGAGAACTTGTGCTCCAGGTCTCCTGAAGTCATGGCTGCAATAGTTCATAAGGTTTGCAATCTGGAAGACTATGTTGCCTTATTAAGAAATGTTATCTTGATCTATAATTACATCTGGACCATATAAACTAAGCAATTAATTTTCATTGATACAGATTAATACAATTTCTCTATTTAAGATCCAAGGAACTGATCTGTGTGTTTGCAATCTTTGCTCATTTCATTTTGTGAGGCTGCCTATTACTGGCTTATTAAAGTCTCATTATATCATTAAGCCCAAATGTCAATCCTGGTCCCAGTCCAGGCACTTCTCTCTGTATTTAGTCATTACCCACAAAAGTACTTTCCAATAACAGTGAGTTTGACACTTGCTGACCAATTCAATCATAGAATCATAGAATGGATTGGGTTGGAAAAGACCTCCCAGATCATCAAGTCCAACCCTTGGGCCAACTCCACTCCCTTTACCAGATCATGGCACTCAGTGCCACGGCCAAGCTCACCTTAAAAACCTCCAGGGATGGGGAATCCACCCCCTCTCTGGGCAGCCCATTCCAATGCCTCAGCACTCTCTCTGCAAAGAAGTTTTTTCTGCTCTCCAACTTCAATTTCCCCTGGCAGAGCTTGAGCCCCCCGTGCCCCCTTGTCCTATTGCTGAGTGCCTGGGAGAAGAGACCAACCCCCACCTGGCCACAACTTCCCTTCTGGTAGTTCCAGACAGTGCTGAGGTCACCCCTCAGCCTCCTCTTCTCCAGCACAAACACCCCCAGCTCCCTCAGCCTCTCCCCACAGCACTTGTGCTCCACTCCCTTCTCCAGCCTCGTTGCTCTTCTCTGGCCCCGCTCCAGCCCCTCAATCTCTTTCCTGAACTGAGAGGCCCAGAATGTTTACAGTAACACTCTGAGACTTCCCTCCTTTAGCTCAAACAGTGTGTTTACCCAAGACTGATATGCAGCATTGTGCAGCAAGGAAAAGCTTTATATGAAATTATATATATGCATATGTTTTACATGGGCAAAACCTTGACCAGAGGTGCCCAGGTCACACAGCCACCTGCCTCAGCCATGCCAGAAACAAGCCACATATCCTGGTGGGCTGCCCCAAGATTATTAGAAATGGACAGAGAATCCAGCTCAGATCTCCAGCTCAGATGCCATTTAGAAGAAAGAAGCAAATATTTGCTTTCTAGCCCAAGTTAAAATTGCCATATTTCATATTATTTTGCATACTCAGGAAGACTCACCTCAGTAGATATGACCACAAAGCAACTAAGATCAGCTCATTCCTCTAATAGAATGGGATTTGGTTGTTGGTCTAAAGGTGTCATGGCTTGAAATTGTAAATAAAATAAATCAGTAAAAAAGTGAAAATTGTCTTTTAGAATTTCAGAAATCAATAAAATAATGGCTTCATCCTGCAGTTAGGAGGACTATATAAGAGCTCTCTAAGTAAATAATTAGATGTATCACTATAAGCCTAAGTAGCATTTAATAATTACCCCAAAATACACTGAATTAGGAATTTTAAAACTATTCTCCATATTAAACAAGGCGACCTAATCTGCCAGGAATAGTTTCCAGGATTCTGTCTAATGTGTTGTCAGTATATTTCAAGTTCAACAATTTGATTTTAAAAAGCAGCAGATTTTTCAAAGATTATTCTTACACTGGCTAAATAAGATACCCATCTGTGAATTAAAATAAATGCATTCAGGAAATTATCAAAATGTTCCTTAAAATCAAACATATGGTAAGTGTTGACTATGTCAGGCTCAAGATAATTTCTCCAGTAGCTGAGCCCTCCAAAGCTGACCAATCTCGTGGGTTTGGTTTCGATATTTTTCTCATCGTTTTCATTTTTAAAGGTGTAACGAGTTCATCAACAGGGACATGTGTAAGACCTGAAAGAACAATTAAAGGCAGATCAGAAAAGTATGGGTTTAGTTTCAGTTTTAGTTTAGAAAAATAAACACCATATTGATAAAAGGTTGCTTATCATAAAGCGAAAAATGATGTTTGAATGTTTTGGTTTTTTTGAAAAACAGCCAGAGCAAAGGAACAGGCTCAGCTACTCAGTCAGAAATATTTTGCTGTGTTATGATCTGAACCAATTCCAAACAACAGTAAGTCCTTTAGACAGTGGCACCAGCACGAAGCATCTTCCCTCTGAACAGACATGCCCCCACCTGGGAAAGGACAGGCTGTTTGGGGACAGAGAGCTTCAATCATTCTGAATGCTAAAAAACACAGTTTCTGAAAATTAAAAAATAGATTTTTAAAAATGAAACTCTGGGCTTCTCAGTAAAATGGGGGAAATATTATGAATCAACCTTTCATCAGGGCAATAGAAGAGACAGGGAATGGAAGAGGAAAGGAAAAAAAAAGGCAGACTACAATGATAAAACTTGAAAAATGCAGTTTCCAAAGTTAGAAGGCCATTTGAATAAGAAACTCCCACCATCATTTCCCTTTCCCTTTCTTGGCTATTTATTAACTGACTTCCATTTCAACGTATTATTTTAAGAACTCAAAACTGTACTGTTTGGGGACACCTGTTTCTTTTTGAAACAGCATTGGGAGAGAGATCCTAAGCAACAATTTACGTATTCCAGTTGCCAGGCTTAGAGCAAGAGATGCAAACACAGATTTTTCAGATTTCTCTATTAGTTTTTCCTGGTTTTAAATAAAATACATAATAACCTTATTAATAGTTTTGGCACATACTATAGATGCAAGTTAGTGACACCATAGGGAGGCTATGGAATTCCTCTCCAGGTAGGCAGGAATAGAGGCAAGTCCCAGCTGCAGCTGGAGCAGGGCTCTGACACAGTGCTCCTAAACCCCTCAGCCTGCCCTGGAAAGGTTTATTATTATTACAAAAAATAAAATAAAATCAAGTTAAAGCTGATCCAGTCCATTCTTTTTAGGCAATGCCTTTGGAGGTTAATAGAGGACAATGGAATGGAAAATTCCTTTCCTTCACAGCTCTGCAGGTGCACTTGCATCATGAAGGAGCCTCTGAATAAAGCAACCTGTACATATTACTACTGTCTTCAAAACAGCTTATGAACTTTTCAGTCCATTGTGATCACAGTTCCCTGTATTAGAAGGGAGCCTGTGCCCTTAAATCTTAACTCTGTGAACTCTTCCCTTTAAAGTACCCAACATGAGAACTTTTTCAGGAAGAGGAAAGTCTGAGCTCTAATGAGATCCTCTCTGACAACTGTAGAATAAAACCTTCTATTATATGTACTACAGAGATTGGAAACACATTTGCTATACCTCTCATTTTTCTTTATGATCCTCTCAGTCCCTTAACTAGAGTCCAATGTCCCTGACTTGAATTTCTATCACGCTTTTCAAGATGCAAGAAGCTGCAGATTGCAGCACCAGATCGCTTTAGGAAAGGCAACTCCACGGAGAGGAGCCTGTTGTGAACTGGACTAAACAAAGCAGGAGCTGATGGCCACAGTAATAAATACATAAATATGGGCAAAGTGACACTTCGTACTCTCTCTGAAAATCAACCAACTGACTGAGTGAGCAGCAAACAAAATAACCCAATTCAGTCTGTGGTACCCGGTGTTAAGCAGATTTTCTGCTGAACAGCAAGTGCCAGAGGGTCACACGTATTCCAGAGGCAGGATGGAGGTCTCCGAGTCCTGGTTCCAGCAGGGGAGGAAGGCAGGCAATGCACATTATGACACAATTCCTGGTATCTTCACTGGAGATCCTCTGCTATCCTGCACAGCAAATTGAAGTGTAAGGCACAGGGAATAAAACACAAGGCCTTAACTGTGAAGCCTACATGAGTGGGGTGAGTTCCCTAAGGCTCTGCTCAAGCCAGAAAGGAAGATTTCCACTCCCAAATGACCAGGATATCAGCTGCTGCTATTTCAGAATCATGGAAATAGCGTTACTGATTTCAATTTTAAAACTTAGAAACTCTGGCCTTTATAAACACACACACATGAAGTTGAAGAGAAGAACTACACCCAGATGATGAAGCTGAGCAGCAGCTTAAAGACTACATGCTGTTAACTGTGGCCAGAAATAAAGGCTAAACTTCTGAAAACAGTGTCAGTGTTAGGGGGTTCTGTTTGGTTTGGGGTGGTTGGTTTGTTTGTTTGTTTTTCCTCCAAGAGGACCAGCTGCTGGAAGATTTCTCTCAGCTCTGTGTGCCATGAAACTACTCACTCTTCCTGACAGTATCACCTCTATCTCTCTTTAAATCAAACTGTCTGCCCAAGCAACATGGAGCCTCAATATAACTCAATTTCTGCTGAGAACAGAGCACAGGTAACACCACTGGCATGTTATCAAATGAGGATTTCCAAAGTGGCAAAAGAATTCACTATTAGGTTTCTCTGAATTTTTAATTTTGTGAGGTTTTTAGTATTACATGTCCTCCTAAACTCACTGCAAGAATTCAACACATCCCACCAATGCAGGTTAAGCACCTGAATACAAAAGCACAGTGTAACCAAAATGCTCCTCTAGATAATCACTACAACAACCCCCTGCAGCGCTCCAGGCTGGGCACAGAGTGGCTGGAGAGCAGCCAGGCAGAAAGGGACCTGGGGGGACTGAGGGACAGGAAGCTCAACGGGAGCCAAGAGTGTGCCCAGGTGGCCAAGAAGGCCAGTGGGATCCTGGCCTGGATCCAAACTAGCGTGGCCAGCAGGCCCAGGGCAGTGAGCCTTCCCCTGGACTCTGCCTTGAGGAGGCCACACCTTGAGTGTTGTGTTGAGTTCTGGGCCCCTCAGCTGAGGAAAGAGATTGAGGGGCTGGAGCGGGGCCAGAGAAGAGCAACGAGGCTGGAGAAGGGAGTGGAGCACAAGTGGTGTGGGGAGAGGCTGAGGGAGCTGGGGGTGTTTGTGCTGGAGAAGAGGAGGCTCAGAGGTGACCTCAGCACTGTCTGGAAGTGCCACATCAGGGAAGTTGTGGCCAGGTGGGGGTTGGTCTCTTCTCCCAGGCACTCAGCAATAGGACAAGGGGGCACGGGGGGCTCAAGCTCTGCCAGGGGAAACTGAAGTTGGAGAGCAGAAACAAAATTCTTCACAGAGAGAGTGCTCAGGCATTGGAATGGGCTGCCCAGAGAGGGGGTGGATTCCCCATCCCTGGAGGTTTTTCAAGTGAGCTTGGCCGTGGCACTGAGTGCCATGATCTGGTAAAGGGAGTGGAGTTGGCCCAAGGGTTGGACTTGATGATCTCGGAGGTCTTTTCCAACCCGATCGATTCTATAATTCTATGATTCTTAATAAATATTCTATCTTCCTTTATTTTTGCTCTGTTTTGGTAGGAAATCCATTTGATGAAAACACTTCATGTGTCATACAGTGTCTCCTAAAACTAAATTTTAATGACTGTACTAAATAATGGCTACAGGCCAACAGGAAAAGGGCTTGCATGGCAGTTTAATTGACAGAGAATCTGAAGTGTCCTTGAAAATTATTTAAAAGTTTATTATGGTCCTGGAGGTCAAGAATGAAAGGCTTCAAACAGCAGTTCTGCTGAGGTCCTTCTCTGCCCCAGATGCTGTACCTTTGATGTTCCTATTAATTCAAAAAATTAACTTAACACACAGACACCTTCAAAAACTCTCCTCTTTTGAGAATTTGCAATCATTCATATACTGTAGAGCTCAACAGTGTTTGAATCTCTGACTAGAACATAAATCTGTGATGAAGCATAATTACTTTAAACTAAATAACCTACACAATGCCACAAGCGACGTGAGAACACATTTTAAAAGTCACTAATTCATTATGCAAGCTGGAAAGAAGTGAAAGATGTTGACAAGTGAAATACGTTGCAAACAAGTATAAAGTGGTACAAGGATTTTATATATTAATGAAATACCTCACAATATATGATGGCATTCCTTTTTCATGAATGTTGTCAATGAAGTTAACTTTGCATGATAATATCTGCTAAATTAATAGTCATTACTGGACTTGGCCATAAAGTTGGGAAAAATTACATCACTTGGAAAGAAGGGATTGTGCTTTCTACATGGACACCTCCTCCATCAGACATCTTGGGATACACTTTATATATTAGAAAGAGTCTAATATAGATTTTGTATTAAAAAACAAAACAAAAAAAAAGTCTTCATACTGAATGGGAAACATAAATTTCCCTGTGCCAGAGGACAGAGAATACCTTAATGACTGTACCACACACACAAAATTATCAGCATGGCAGGCTGACAAAAGAGAGGTTAACTGACAGATACAATAGCTTCACCTTAACCCAGATGTCAGGAAACATGTCATTATTGATATTCAAAGCTGGAACAGAACAGTTAAGTGCCTCACAGAAAGCTGAATAGGCAGGCATTTAAAGTACCATGTGTGTAAGGAGAAATTCATAGCTCACCTCACTGAAGGAAAAAAAAAAAGGTCTTTTTTGTTTTGTTTTTATTTCAGAGCTTATCATTTTGTTAAATATCTTCCCTATATTGTTTTGGACAATTCTACAATATCCACATGTGGTCTCAGACAAACTGACTATTTTTTTCCCTCTGAGTTTTCTGCCTTAGATCAAAAGAATTATTCAAAGTCTTAAGAAAAATCTGAGCTCAGAATTCAGCCTAACTGATTTCCCTGTAATGTATTAATACAATCTCTCATTCAATCCAACAGGAAGCACAGTTTAACCATGCTGATGACAGTTGGTCAGAAAATGCACATGGTGAGAAACAAATCAGGATGGTTTGCTTGCTTGATTTCCAAGAATGCAGAGCATTTAACTCATGTTTAAGTTATGACAAAATAGGACAAATATTTCAAGGGAAATGAAGGACAACACACAGAAACAGTAGTTTGAATTCATTTCTCCTGCTCCACACACATATCTGGTATTCTTAAAAGGAGCTGTGAACTGTCCAAATAAGACTTGTCCTCTTTTTACTTTCCCAACACATATTTTTTTAGGTCTACCCAAGACCCCAGAAAGGTTCCCCATCACCACCATCTGTAAGAATGACAAGGCAAGGCCATTACAGAGGATCATGTTATGGATCACAGCACCTGCTCACACACGGAGTATCCACACTGCTTCTCTTAGCTAGTTTTTCATATTTCCAGCAAAAGAAGAGCTGTGGGAATTTCAGGAGAATTTACTTTGAAAGAAATCAATCTCTTGCTAATACCAGTGAAAGGAATGTGAGTGGTGAAAGGATATGTAACCTTAGTCTGACAACAGCTCCTGGCTGTCAACTCCACATACTGAAATTATGATATGAATGAGTATCTTCAAGACTTTGCTTAGAACAGATTTATGAGTCTGGGCTGCTCAGTGGAGGTGAATAATTTACAGTACCCCACCCCTAACTTGATAATGAAAATGAGTCCAATTTGAACTCTTAGCTCTTTGACATTGGAGAATATATAATGCAGAATTAGAATGGAATATAAATGCAGCCTGGATCAACCTATTAATCATTTTGTGATCTTAGTAAAAAAAAAAAAAAGGAAAAACTATTAAGAAAATGGGTCATTCAAATGAATCATTACATTTCAACAAATGTTAGCTTTAGTATTCCTCATCTAAGAGGAATCTCTGCTTTTACCAGATTTGTTCAGAGCCATCTTTTTTTTCTAAAACAGTAGAACTGCAGTTACACCAAAACAAATTTGTCACCTCAAACTTTAATTAAAAATGTAATTTTTAGCCCTGAAAGAAAAGTTGTAAGCAGTTCTTCATTTTTAAAAAAAAGCAAACCAACCAACCAAAAATCCTTAACATTCTCTTTGACTTTTGTTCTCATTTTTGTAACATGCATCCTTATTACAACAGCATATAAAACTTTACAGAAGGGCAACAATGCAGTAACAGCAAGTTTTTCATAGCTAATACTCAGGCAGCCAGATGACTTGATACATATATTAAAATCACAAATTATGATGCTTTAATCCCTTGGTAATGACACAGAATGATTTCTACTGGCAAGATCATAAAATTCATCACAATCTTCTCAGCAATTCATATCCCAGTAGAATTTGAATTCATAACAAAAGGGATAAGAAGGTCAGTGTACCAAGCAAGACAAAAAAGAAGATCCCTGAGCAGCCCCTGAATATTCTACTTCAAGCACCCATCCTTGACAAGCAAGCTGCAATTAAGATAAGATTTACTTTTATGCATCAAGTCCTCCAGTTTGATCTGTGAGGCTGCCCACACTTTCCTCTATTGTTTGAAGCATCATTTCTAAATGTTCAGCACAACAATGCACAAACCACTATCAGAAAATGCAGTTTGGTTCTGTCGCAGAGCTGGGCTGACCCCAGGCCAGGGGAGGCTCTGAGCAGCACGCTCCTCCGGAATTCCAGACTCCCAGCTGCCTTTCCCAACTCCAGGACAGCCTCATGCAGCCCTGGACAAATCTCTGTCGCCCTCTCCAGTCAGAGAACACGAGAGTTCATCATCATGGCATCAAAGTGATACTGCAGCAAGAAAATGTACTCATCAACTTTGATGCTATTTAACTACCCCACAGTGGGGGCTAAAGCCACTCAATGTGTGGGGCTTCTTATTTATGCAAACCCCAGTACTGCAGCAGAGTTACAATCCCCATCTCCTGGGTTTTAACCCCATGGAGAAACCAATGAACTTGTTTTACAGCTGCCCACTGAGCTTTCCTGGGTCATTGCAAGGGAGGATAAACCCACAGCATGAGCTCAAACATAGGCTTAAAAACCTAATCCAAAGCAGAAGATCAGACTACCCAGTACGAGTGTATCTAGACTTTAACTTTTCTCAAGGAGATGGGTATATTAAAGAGTCCCAGAATCCTGTAGGTGGGCCATCTAGTGCAGCCTGCAGGGCAGAGCAGAACAGAACAGAGTGCTCAGGGCAACACCCACTGCAGCTCTGAGTCTGATCATGGATGGACTATCAGGTACCCCTCCGAGCAACCTGTTCCAGTACTAGACCACAGAATATCAACCTAAGAACCATAAATATTATTAAGGGGCTT
This sequence comes from Sakesphorus luctuosus, assembly GCA_013396695.1. Lineage (NCBI taxonomy): Eukaryota > Metazoa > Chordata > Aves > Passeriformes > Thamnophilidae > Sakesphorus > Sakesphorus luctuosus. Next base: position 1,417,141 of record VWZD01010421.1, on the reverse strand, counting down.
GAACTGAAAACCACCACCTAGAAACTGGAAACCTGTGATGCCTGGCAAGTTGTAAGAGAAAATCATGTGCTTTAGGTATAATGTGAACAAACACCAAATGCAGGTAAAAAATGAGCACCAGTACTAACAGACAACCTTTCAGAGATCATAAAAACAAGAACCCAAAGAATACAAGTAGCTAATAATGTGTATGGCTTTAAAATACATATTTCATTCTTTGTCTTCTGCACAGCCACTACTTCTATTACAGGGGTACTATTTTGATTTGGTTTGGAGGCTTGGGGGGTTTTTGGTTGCTTTTCCCCTGCAGTTTCTACCTCAGAAAGGCTTTAGTCCATTGCTGCTTAAGGTAGGTAAGAACAGGACCCAGCAAGCAGATAAAGATCCAGCACTCAGAGTTTGAACAGCCTAGAAACGTTCAGAGATGCTGGATATTTTTACACAGTCCCTTTCTCTCCTGTATATTACAACTGAGAGACCATGAGAGGCAACAACCATTTAGGTCATTAGAGCAGCATTTGCTACTCACCTAACTGTCCTCAGAGCCTGAGCCTCATTGATTTTCCATGGGACTTATCTTCCCAGTCACTCAAGGGCTTTTGAGGACGTCATCATTAAGCAGTAATCTAATCTTTTTCTCATCAGTTGCTCCCAGCCCTGACTAGTGGAAGTCAGAACCATCCCACGTGCTTGCCTAAAACAAATGCTCGAAACCAAAGCACACAGTAAAATTCTGATTTGCTATAAACAGTATTGACTGAAGACCATAAGAAAACACACTTTGGAGAGCTGATGGGAGTTGCTCAGTGAAGAGAAACAGATTAAAATAGAAAGGTGAATCCCCATTAGTCATCCAGCCTGTGAACAACACACAAAGCTCCATTTTGCCATTTATTTTTTTTTTCTTTTAATAAACTTCTATCTTCACGTATTAAGGTGGTTCAGGACAATTAAACTGCCATCTCAGACAGGCTAACCTTGCAAAAAACTTTAGTCACTCAGCTAGATCTGCTCTATTCTGATCTATTACAGTGTGATGAACCATGTGTACTATGACAGTGAGTAAAAATCCCCTTACTGTGCTGCTGAAAATACAGCCCCATGTTAGAGACAAGCCCCACAGAATACAAAAATAATAAACCAAGAAAGTTAATAAAATGAACATTTCTCTCTTTCTGCTTTTGGGGCAAAATTTGTAGCAGTCCAAATTCTATTCATGTGCATCTCAGACATTATTATTATGGAAAGGTGTTCTCTACTTTTGAATACAACCAGCAGACAAATGTGAGCAACAACTTATTCCCAATATAAGATAAAGAAATAGAGACAAATTCCAAAATGCTTCAATAGTCAACTCTAATTTTTATCTTCATAAATTGTAGACCAACTCTCTGCTCACATGGGCTGATCAGGGCTCTCCCTTGGGTTATTTTACACTCACTGCTTCCAAAGCCAGGCCTGCCCCAGCTATACCTCCCCACTTTGGGAACTGAGAGGGGTTCAGTGAGTACAGCAACACGTTCAGCAGAAATTTTGAAGCATTTTTTTCCCTGAAGAACCTCTTTCAGCCTTGTCCACTCTCCTGCATTGTGTGAAAACATTTCGTGTTTTATTTTGCCCATCTTGGAAAACAAACCCAGCACTATTTTTTTACAAGTGGACTTGAATTGATGTATCTGCAGTAGAGAATTAATTTCAGTGATCATTCCTTGAGTATCATGTTTAAGGTCATCCTGCCCCCAAAGAGGCAGAAGGATATGACTACACAGCATAAATGTTGCAATTTGTCAGAGACCTCCAGTTGCAAGATAAGCTTATATCCCTTAAAATTCTGCAGCATGCTGCTCTCTTGTAGGTCAGTGTAAGGGCACAGGGAGGTAATTATCCTGCATCCTTCTCACCCACTTGGTCCTAATTTCTTGTCTTCATCCTCTTTCTACACTTGTCAGCATATCTAGTGACAGACAAATGCAACTTCATAGTGAATGCTGAGGATTATTCCTACCTACTTTACAAAAGAATAATATTATGAGGAACATTACAAGGAATATTATCAGGTGGTTTAAGACCTCCATGTTTGGCCAGATTTCTGCTCTGGAATGAACTGAGCTGGTAGAGTGTCCCTGTGACATTTATTCAGCAGCTTTTGCGATGAGTCTCTCTCAGAAATTCATACATTTACTCTTTCAAATTTCCTTTCGCCAGAAAGTTCTTTGATATGTATTTCAAGCTGATGAGACCCCAAACCAATTGCCAGTTGCAAGCTGATTTTTTGAGCTTCACTTTAACTGTGTTAGCTCCTGTTTATTAACTTTAAGATATGTATTTTTTATTTTTAAACAGCACTTTGTAGGGGTTTTTTTCCATTGCTGGCAATTAATTTGTTCAGTGAAGAAAAAAAAGAATACTTTCATGTATTGCTATGTTTTTTAATTCTCTGCTGATGTGTGATTAAGTATTCTCTTTCACCCAGAACAAAGAGACTTGTTTCTCTGTTATTTTCTCCTCTTGTTTTAGGAAGTACAGATGAATCCATTTTATCTTAATTTGATATTTCTAGTAAAAATTAAACTGATGTTTTACTTTATAAAGTTTTTTAAAGTGTCATTTTTTCGCCCCAAAGTTAAAGATAAACCCAGAATTATGTGTTTTAAGTAAAACATTTTTGCCTGACTGTGATAATGACTGTGAAAGGAAGGTTATTGCAGAAAGTTTAGACACAAGTTTGATATGAAGGTTTAAGTCTTAATTCCAAACACACTTCATACTGCACAAGGACCTGCCAGTCAGTTCACCTTACATATTTTCCCTCTCAACCTTTTCCAGAAGCCAAAACTATTTTGCAGAAAGGAACCACTTAGTTAAATGACTTTATATTTAGCATATCAGAACAAGAAAAAGTAGTTGGATCTAGTTTAAATTAGCAAAGATGAAACAGGGGTCTCATGCTGATCCCCCATTTCAAGATATGAAAATTAATAGAAAATTGAAGTTGAAGTACTTAACAGTGATAGATGTCAATTTAAGAAAGAGGCTGAAGAAGACCAAGGAATCAGTCATCATGATTTGAATTCAAGGAACCGTGAAATAATTGTGGTAACTAGAGATGAGGAGAAATCAAGACTGAAGTAATTTAGATGTAAGGGTATGGACTGGTCTTACAACAAAAAAAAGAAAAAGAAAAGCAAGGCAGCGCGGAAGGGAAGGCGGCGTGGAAGGTGAGCAGTATGGAAGGCAAGGCAGCGCGGAGGGCAAGGCAGCGCGGAGGGCAAGGCAGCGCGGAGGGCAAGGCAGCGCGGAGGGCAAGGCAGCGCGGAGGGCAAGGCAGCGCGGAAGGGGAAGGCATGCTGTTGCAAGGTTAATAAAATGGAAATCAGATATTGAAAAAATGATGTTATTTCTGGCAGCCTTAACATTTACTGCATCCCCAAACCCATATTTATCCAGGCATTTAGGATATTTTACTGCTGGTTTGGGAGGGAGGAAGGTTGTATTTTAAGGAACAAATACTTTCTGGGAGCAAGAAGCATTTTATATTGAGTTAAGATGTACATTGGCCAAAAAAGGCTACAAGAATGTCAAACAGGTACATGAGTGGCAAACCTTCAGGGATGAGGATACACAGAATGAATGTTGGGAATGGCCAGCCCATGAGTAATTCCTATAAAATCCTGAAGAAGCAGTTCATTTTAATGCTGGCAATTAGACAGAAACCATTGTAAGCGACTGAGAAAATGAGTTTGATGAAATACAATCTAATATAACTTTATAAAGTGAACATATATCGTTGAATTTATAAAATATCAACATAGCTTTTTTCTATAAAGCAAAATGTTGTAAAATGCTAATACAGGTAGACAAGTAGATAATTACCTTTTCAATATCCTTTTATTAATTTGCTTCAATTGTACAAAGAAAATAAGCTTTACTAAAGAAAAATCTATCAACCTACACATCAAGGCAAACCTTCCCCTCACATCTGCATACCTTTCGTTACATTAAATGGTCTCATTGTAAGAAAAGTACTAAATACTCTACAATTCCTACTTTGCTTAATCATTACAACAATAATTTGGTGGAGTGGCAACTGGAAACCTTCCATTTTAATAAGCTTTACAACTGAAAATCTATTGTGCCTAAACAACCTGGTGGAAAAAAAAAAGGAAAAGAAAAAAGAAAAGAAAAGAAAAGAAAAGAAAAGAAAAGAAAAGAAAAGAAAAGAAAAGAAAAGAAAAGAAAAGAAAAGAAAAGAAAAGAAAAGAAAAGAAAAGGGAAGCTATTAACAGAGTTCACAAAGGCTTTAGAAAACATCTCATGGTGCTTAATAAATTGATTCATTCTCTTTCCATTCCTGAGCCATTGCCTCTGTGATGGAGATGAACAGAGCAGAGGTCTGTAGGACAGACCTGCCCACCCAGAATGCCACGATGTCCCTGTTTGTTGGGCATCCCAGGACAGGTGGCTCTGCACAGTCTCTTCCATAAACTGTGTGGTAATGCCAAAAAGCAGTTGCTGTGCAGCCTCAGCATCCCCTCACACCTATGGAAGTGGGCGAGGTATAAGCTCGGAAAAGCCGGTGGTTCAGGCCAAGGAGCCTGCAAAGCCGTCACAATTCCAGACTTTTCCATGAGCCATCCTCAGCAGCCCCTGCAGTGGCTGAGCTGGCACCCTGCAGTGCCTGGTTCCCAGTGCCTGCTGCCCTGACCCGAGGCGAACCCACAGCCAGCGTGTGCCTGGCAGCCTGAGCAGCCAGCAGTGAGGAAGCCTTGGAGCAAGAGCACAGGCCAGCAGAGCATCTTCAACGAGAGGAATAGAGATTACTGTGCCCTACAGACACAGGGACCTGCCTGCATCCCTCCCTCAGGCTGGGGAGGTGGGGAAGGGATGACACCGCTGGAGGTGTCAGTGATTTAACTGCCAAGTAATTACATGAAGAGGGGACCTCGACCTTTATTTTGCTAACTGTCTATTAGAAGAACTTCTCTAATTTTGACTAGGACAAATTAGCAATTTCTAGAAATAGTTCTTGACCTTGAGCACATAAACCTTGAAGGCAACTATCACACAGCAAATAATTAACTAAGTGATATATTACCAGATCATACTACAGCATCCTTTAACAAGATGACATTCTACATATTCAAGCAGCGAATCCCTATTTTCCAAGTCTGAGTTCTGCACAGATAAAAGCGAACATTAATAAGGGAACAGAAACCAGAGGCTCAAGTATCTGAAGCATGAAGAGAATCATTTAAATTGTTTCAATCTTTTGTTTCTGGCACCATGCCGTCTAGTCACATAAAGCTGTAATTGAAACCATGCGGTGTGTGTAGTGGCTTCATTACAGCCTCTGACTGAGCCGTCCCTGTGCTAACCAGGGCCTGATTTTGTGCATCCTTAGCATCAAGAACTCCTCACCTATGTATTTCTCAGCACATCTGGGTTCTTATTCCTTCTAGGAAATTAAAACTATCTAATATTGAAGAGCCACAAATTGATTTTGGAGTCCAACTCCCATGTGAGATACTAAATGGTATGTCTGAGCATCTGCAAAATAAATCATCTGGGAAGATATTGTATTCATAGACTCAAAATATAACAATGGTTTAAATAATTGATTTGTAATACTTTCCTATATGATAAATACTCAGCTTACTGCAAAGCCTTATTTGCTGAGTAACAAATAGCTTTTCACTGCCAAAAAATGCATGAATTTCAGAATGACGTGCCTTGCCTGGAAATAACTGATAAATGGTTTTAATATTAAGTATAATTTTAATTACTACTGGAGAAGATACCATCTAAGTATCACCTCTAATATGCCCTGAAATGAAATCCATGTATTTTACACAACTCTATAAAATTAAAGCCTGATAATGATAACATTTGCAGCATTTAACACAATCATATCTATTTCATTAGACTTTGTAACAGTTCTAAGCTAAGGAGTAAACTTTTATTCAGGAAACGCAGATGAAAAAATCTGTGAGTGTTCAAAACACTCTTTGTCCTCTAAACTAAGGTATTGCCAAGTAAGCTGAAGCAACATAAAAATACAAAGATACAGGTCTCTGCAGGGCAAGGTTACTGTCAATTTTGAGTGCAGAACAGTGAGAGGTTTGCAGGACAAGTACTGTGCTTTCAGCTTCTAATGTTGCTTTTTTCCAGAAACATAAACAATAAAAATATTTCACACATTTGATGCATTTACTGCTACTCTTAAACATTTAAACTTAATTGCTATCATACAACAAATTTTGCTCTCTATAAATTTCTAATGTTTTCATAAATAGTTCAAAAATAGAGGATTAAGTCAAATCATATCATCAAAGGTCTGTCCTTACTCCCTTCTTAAAATGTTTTCAGTCTTTAATAGTAAATGGGCTTGGGTCATCATACAAATAAATTGAATTTATGTTCAATGCAAGAAGAAAAACACAAAGGAAACCAAGCCTACCCTTCTAGTTTTACTAAAGTATCACGAGTTTTTCAAGGTGGAGGGGTGGAGGAGAGAGATCTATAGGGAAAGAATCATTCATAGATTGCTGCTGTTCTATCTCGAGGTCAAGATTTGACCTTTCTTCTTTTGGCTGTTCCATCAGCCTATGAAGCCATAAGCACTTCCCTTCTGTGTTTCAAGCTCTAACAATCCACCTCTGCCCTGGGAATTCACTGGGGGGAGGAAGCCAAACACTTCACCTTAGGAAGCAATATTATTAACATGACGTACTTGTGTTTATTTGTGAATTTGACCATGGGCTGTGTTGTGTGTGAAATTAATTTATTTAGCTAGGAATGAAAGTTTGTGCAAGTCTTAACTAAAAATGCATCGTTCTGTCACACTGTACAGGAGCTGATCCTGTTCATGCCTGTGCTTGTCTGACCAAGAAGCTCCTCTGATCTAAGCAGAGCTGTTTTCCTATTTATAGGTACAAGTGTTCTCATAACAAGTAAAGACAGGAATATTTTAAAGCTAAGATGGTGGCTTTACATAAAGCACCCATTTTATTTACACTAAATAAAAGCCAAGCTCCAGCACCTGATTAGTGTAATATTTAAAAGATTCTGTGCAAACAGTCAGCACCTTGTAGATTCCCTCCGCGTGATCCATTTCCTTCTGTAGCTTAGCAACATTAAGGCTATAACAAACAAAAGTTAATTGTGCCAACGCTAATTTCCATCTGTGATGCTCATCCAAGTGCACTGGAACCATTTCCATTTTAACCTGCCATGTCCTGTGCACACCCCCCTCCTTGCCGTGCAGCTCAGGGTGTTGTGCTGAGTGAAAGCAGGAGCTCCACCGTGTCCGATCGCCCGTGGGAGCCAGTGCTGCTGAAGCAGATGTTTCATGTTGATAAGCACAGACTGGAAAAGAAATTTCTAAGCCACTTTTCCTTTTTTCTTCACTTTTTCCACCACCCCTGGCAATAACTGATCTAGTACATGTGCCATGTATAGCCCCTGTGCTTGGAGTAGACTTGCCCATCCCTTTCCCTAAACCCAAATTAGCATTGGTCATGCTAAATCACAAACCTCCTCCTTTCAAAGTTCCTTCTCATTCCTCCAGCTGGGAGCTCTCTCTTGCCATCAGATAGGGGCATTTAACTTCCTTTTGGTTGTCCTTCCTTAAGGATTTAAGAGGGAAAGGCACAGCCTGTATCAACACTATTGATCAACACAGCTACAAAAACTCCTATACAATGGGAATCTACAATCCAAGGCATGTGTTATCTTATTGCTAAGACATCAGAATTACAGAATGCAAATTTCAGTACTATTCTATAAAAATTGAATTATATCCTGCCATATCCACAGCATTTGTTAAATACACCATGGCACGAATCGTCAAAATTAAAAAACAGCACTGCAAGCCAGAACTAAGGTAACTGAAACTTCATTGCAACACTGAGGGAAACAGCTGGGGTGGTACAAAAGCTAACCTACATTTATAGAGTAGTTTATACTGCATGAGGCCTCTGCAGGTCATCCAGTTCAACCCCAGCTCAAAGCAGATCCAGTAAGAGCTGGCTGCTCAGCACCCTGCCCAGTCATGTTCCCAATATCTCCAAGGATGGAGACTCCATATCCTCCCTGAGCACAGTGCTTGACTGTGCTGAACAAAATTTATTCCATAATAATGAAGATGTGTTGAGTTTCCACCTGTCTGTTGCCCCTGGAAGAACAGGCTGGCCTCATCTTCTCTATACCCTTCTTGGAGCTTCCACTCCAAAACACAGCCTAAAAGACAAACTATTTTGGGGATATCCCTGAAGTTTTCCTCTCCTTCTCCACCAGGAAGTGCCACATTAGCTCCACAACCCAAATGACTGGAAGTCCACTGAGCTATGCAGAACTTCAGGAACTGTGTATCAGTCTAAGTTTCCCTTAAAAAATAGTTTATAAATTAACTAACGGTTTACAAGTAGAGAACTACCTTGAAATACTGTCTGGAAAGTGTGAGCACACCACTCCATTTCAATGCAATCTGAGTTACAACAAATAAAAAATGCACAGAAGTCTAACAATAAGATAAATGATACCTTCCTCAGTGGTTAAAATATTTGGAGTAGAAAAAATAATAATATTAAAAAAATCTATAAAACATACACTGGAATTTATTGTCCTTTAAAAGCAATGTAATATTAGTTGCAATCACATCCCTACAAATTAAATATATATTAGGCTATGGAAATCAATGTAGTTAGAGAAAGTAAATCAAAGGCAGAATGAAGCTTTCTGATTACAGTGAAAAGAGCTTGCTAAAAATGTAAGGGCTCCTGAAGACAGTGAGGCTTTTCAAGATGTTTCCTTATCATAAGGCTGCTAGTTTGATGAAGTCAGAAAATATTTAATGTTTATGAAAATTTAGTTGCCGAGTTCTGTCAATATGTAAAATTTTATTTTAAGAAGTAAAATTTATTTAATTAATCAAATTACTTGAATAAAAATGGCAGAAGTAGGAGAACATCAGAGGCAAATTTTGAACACTGGGTTAAACCCTAGGAAAAAAAATAACTGCAAGCCATTATCTAGTCCCAGAATCTCCACTGCCAAAAGTTTCAGGTAAAAGGAAGCTGTTCTTTGAAATTTCAGGTGGTCTTTGTAACACGGGTTAAAAAAAGGCCGAGCTAACACAGGGAGGAAGGGCTGCTCATATAGATCCAAACTGCTTTGGACACACTGATCTGGGGAGATATTCCCTGTTTAGGCTGAACAGGGAAGACACTCTGGAACAAAGGTACAGGGTAAGAGAGAGCCCTCGGACAGAGATCTTTCTGGAGAAAAGAAGACTCCATGGAAATAGATTTATTGAGGCCAGTCACTGCACACAGACAATAAAGTACGGGAAGGAACAGGGTGAGATGCTGTGGAGCACTTACATGACTTGGCAATGTTCATTTTGGAAACAGATCAGTTTTAGTGGGAGTCTGAAATCCCTGTCTGCAGCTGATGGCATGTAAAAAATCTCACTTAGGTCCTGTGAAAATTTTACCTTGACGTAAACCAGTAAATCTGAACCAGAAGGTGAGCTTGATTTTGTATCTCCTGCTGCAGTACATTTAAATATATATACATATTTAGCATTCTATATAAGTAGAAAAAAGAACACAACTGCATTTCTTAATTCTTAGATTTAAAACTGTAGCATTATGAAGACACCCTAGTGCTTGATAAAGATTTTTATCTGCATTTTAAATGAGAAAATACAAAATAAAATCAAACCAAACCTCTAGCAATTATGAAGCCCATGAACCTCAAGCACCTGTCACACCTGTGCCTCCAGATATAAATTGGTATGTTGCAATAACTTTACAATCATGCATAAAAATGAACTATCTTTCAATCTGGATGTAAATGAATAATTTAAATACCATTATTATTCTAAACTTGGTGATTTATTTAAACAGAAAAAGCTTCTAATCGCCTTTGTCTTCACCCATTCAGCCTCTGTGGTGTTTATGACTGGTCAAACATTTAGGTTTGTTTGAATTAACTAATGGCTCGGGGTTTTGTGAAGGTCACCACCCTGGTTTCCACACATGGCTGATTAACACACATCCAGAGCTAAAAGCATCAGAGATTAAATTTGGAGTTAAGCATCCGTTCTAGCAGGGGCTGCAGTCACTGTGCTCCTTCAGCCCTGACACCACCCAGCCACCCACCCCAGGCCCCCTCTGGAGGTCTCTGCTCCCACACAGCCCACCCTGGGACTCCTTCCCTGGAGCAGGAACCCTGTGAGGAACGGAGCCTGCCAGACGCTCTCATCTGACAGGGGCCCCTGGTCCTACCCTCAGAAAAATGAGAATATAAAAACCCTCCTCAGCATCCATCCAAACCCACCAATATTTCTGAAGCTGCAGGACAGACCTAAGACCCAAAGTGCTGTTTACTGTCAAAAAACTCCATCAGCATTAACTCTACAGTGCTCAGCTTCTGTCTTTTCCCTTGGAGCAACCTTGCTGGAGCTGCTGCTCCCACAGCAGGCTGCCAAAATCCCAGAGAGGAGAGAATGACAAGGAGAGAGAAAGAAGAGCACAAACTTAGCCAAAACTTGCTTGGCTTGGGCTCCCAGAAGCGGAAGGCACCATCTCCTAGAACTGCACTTGACTGCAACTCATCACAGAAGGAAAACACAACAGGCAAAGAAGCTGCAGCTGTTGCTGGAAAAGATGTACAAAGAAATGCTGCCAAATTTATTTCCAAAAGTATCACAAACCTGAACATCCCAGGAACACTGAGTGTCTGCAATACGGTGCTATGTAAAGCAGATGAGAAATGCCACTCTACATGTTTATCTGCCCGCATGAAACAGAGGGAAATGTAAATACTCATTCTCTTACAGAAACTAAACAAACAAAAAGCCTGCAACTTTTTATCAATGACCATAAGGCTAAAGGAATACAGAGCAACAGACCTTGCCTAGGAAGGTTGTCTGTCTTTAGGGACTCTGCTAAGGTGCTGGAAGTTGGGTTAACCTTTTATTTCAGAGCTCTTGCCAACATCATTTAGGTGTAACATATTAAATGGAAAACAGAAATGCAGAATCATATAAACACAGGAAAATAGCGACAAAAAAAATCTTAAGTACAAATTGAATGAGTTAATTCTATTTGAATCACTGGTATTTTAATTTTCTCTAATAAAAAATACACAGATACAAGTTTCTCACAGCATGGGGTCACACCAAAGCACTGTGGGCAGAAGCAGATCCACATTCCCTGTACCTAAAGATTTTTGAAACTTTCCTGCCTAATTGCACTACAAAGTGTAAGTTTAAAAATCTCTTTATGATCACAACCATATTATCCAGGTGCAAGAATGTTTTGTTGAGGAGAGAATCACCCAGAATGACAGCACCTAAAGCTGTAAAACACTGCTGTTCATCACAGCCCAGCATTAAACCCAAACCTTTAAATCATGACTCTTTAGCCCTGGACGTTGTTGGCTGCCTCATCTGGCTCCTCAGCTGGTTCACTGCCCCATCTGTTCCTGCACAGTCAGCTTTGGAGGGGAATGCAGCACTGAGACAGGTGAGAGGTTCAGTCATTTGTGGGCAAAAGGAACAAAATTTAAGTCACATTGTTCTCCTTTTCATCTTCTAAAAAGAACAGTAAGGAAGCTGATGAGTTATTTTACCAGTACCACAAGCCTTAACCACTCTCTAATACTAAAAGTCTATCTTGGAGTCTGAGCAGCTGAAGAAAAAAAAAAATCACATTATGCAGAATGCTCAAGGAACAAACAGCAACATTCATTTTTAGTCATTATTAACCTAACAGACCATCAAATGCAAATACTCCGAAGTATGATTCAATTAATGTTTTAACAATTACAGCTTTTCTTAATAAACACTTCCATGCCTTCTACAGATGATAAAAAGAGAAAGAAGCTCAAGTCTTTCTTTATAAATTTACTGCTTTTTAATAAATTATAATATAGCCAAAACAGTGCTTCAAGTAAGGATGCCTTTGCACAAATAAAGCTTGAAGAAGCAGACACATTAAAACGTGGTTGTAATAATGCCAAGGTCATGGGTTCAATCCCCAGTGTGGGCCATTGACTTGAGAGTTGGACTCGATGATCTTGGGGGTCCCTTCCAACGCAAAATAGTCTGTGTGTCTGTGAGTCACACATGATCCTGTCCCAGGGATGGTTAACCCAGCCCCACAGAAGTGCAGCCCAGTGTCCCTTATCACTTCTCCCCAAGAGCAGTGCTGGGGTACTGGTGCTTTCCCTGCCTCCTGCTCACCCCGAGGGCTGTGCTGTCCCTCTCCACAGAGGGGACCCCAAACCTCTCCTTTGTGGCACTCCTGCCCTTACTGCTTTGGAAACCACCAGAGCAAAGGTCAGTTCGATTTTGTTAATTAACACAACTCTCCTAAAGCAAGCTGGAACTGTGGGGGTGTATAGCACATATACATATGTAGACACCTTTTCTCACTTTGTTCCTAAAGAGTGACTAAAAACCTGCATCTGGAAATCCACTAAATAATCTGAGAAATAAAATAAGATTCCGTTTTGCTATTTGATGAGTTGGTTGCATACAATGAGTGACGTGAGCAACACAGGCCATGCAGTGAGGAATAACAAACCCAGGGAGCAGCACCCCCTGAAAGGTTCCATCTCTGCCACTCAGGAGGGAGATGCATTAACTGATGATAAACCAACTCCACAACATTTCAGTTTGTGGAAGGCAATTTAAAATCCTAAACTGCACAACAGTTAAGACCCTTGAGAAAATTAAACTTTGCTTTGGTTTCAAAAGATTTGGCTTTGATAGCAGCAAAAGGTAATATGGTAAATAAATGGGAAAATATGGAACTATTTTAAGTGCAGCAGCTTCTAGAAAAGGGATTCTTCGCAGAATTGCTCTCTCTGGTTGGAAGGCATAAGCCATAGGCTAAAAAAGGAACAATATTTCACAAGCGAGCAAGGAAAGTCATTGCAAACAGACTGGCTTTTCTCACTGCACCTACCTTATCCTAAACATAATTTCTAAAATTAATTGAACCCAATCACCCAGCTTTCCATATGAGAAAAAAAAAATAAAAAAAAAAAGAACGAAAAACCCAAACCAAAAAAAAACCCACCAAAAAAAAAATCAGAAAAACACACACACACACACACAACAACACAGAAAACGAGGGAAGGGAAAAAAACCAACTAGCAGTGCTGTTGAAATGAAGCTGTAATATTTAATCACTATTAAAACTGAGTTGGGAGCCAATCAATACCCAATAAATTCATTTTGGTGGGGAACTATTTAAATTACGGGCTATTAAAGGATTTTTCTCTAATGAATTGATGTCTCAGTTCTGTAGAGAACTTCTGGAGTGTTTTATTTAAAAATTCAATTAACCCTTTGATGAATGAAACAGGAATCTGTTTTACTGTTCTGACACTCAAAGATAATACAGACTTAACTAATATTTATGACAGATCTATTTTTAAATTCTAAAGAACTGTCCTTTTAATTTTCTTTTGAGAACCAATCACTTTTTACTCCCCCATTCTACCTCATGGCACATCAGTGGTGCTGCTGAGGTGAATGAACTTCAGCTGAAGTGGAGGAACATCCCTGAGCCTGGGCAAGATGAGGCTCCTCAGCCCCAGAGAGCCTTTAGCTCTCCCTCTCTGTGTTGTGTGTGTAACCCCAGGGACACAGAGCCCAGCTGGGGCAGAGCTGCAGGAATCCAGATTGCTTTGCTGATCCAGATTAGAAAAACAATTGCTGTTCTCCAAAAGACACTGATCCAACTGGTGTTAGATGGAGAGCAAGAGATGAAATTTCAGGCAGCCATTGATCACTGCCAGCTGAGTAATCGTTGTTAAACCTCGGGAGCTTCACCCAATTTTGTATTCAGCAGACACACTTTATCCTGTACCACTGCATTTTTGTTATGATAATTTCAAATTGACAACATTATTCTTCGTGACAGAAACAGTTCATGATATTACAAGAATGTTAACATTTCAATAAAATATCTGCATTTTGATGAGATAAACCCCAACATTTTAAAAGTTTTTAAAATAATCTGAATCAATTTTTTTTTCTTAAAATACATGGTATGAAGTTCTCAGTTTATTATAAGTTGTTCTTATAAAATATAAGTTAGTTCCTTATTCTTTCTATTGCCACATCCTAAAAATAACAACTCCTGCATGTCGGGTTGTGTGTGAATGTCACTGTAAAACTTAACAGAACCAGACAGAGAAGAACGTTTGTCACATATGAAAGGCAGCACCAATAATTATTCAATGAATTTAGAAATCAACTCCAGCAGGGAAGGATATGAGATTCCTGCTGATATTGGTCATCTGAGAAATAATGATTTATTTCTGTTCAGTGCATGCTTACTTATGTGAATACAATTTCCCACTAAGAAATCAAAACAAACTTAGAAGTCCAAACATTAGCACGATTCCTTCAAGAGACTGGGAAATAAATTGAATACTAATAAGTGTGTTTAGCACAGCTGATTTAGTCCATGTCCATGAAGTGTAAAACGTGCAAAACCTCAATGTAGTCAAGTTAACCTTATATATCTTTTTGTTAATGGGTTAAGAAATAAGCACTCTTCTGCACAAAATTAGAGGGAGACTCTCTAACATTCCTTTTTTCAGATCATTCTTAATGTTTTCTGTTACTTATTTTAATCTCCATTCACAACTTCACCAATTTGAATGCAGCTACTTTTGATTTAGGGCAAGGCAGTCAAAATCTATGTGTGAAATTTTAAATTGACTCTGATGGCTTAACAGGACAAAAAAGAAAAAAAAGCCAAACTTCCAAATCTGGCCTTTCAATTTATGCCTTCAACTATACACACATTTGATGGCTGAATCTGAAATGGGAATTAGCATATGTATGAACACAGCCAGTACTACAGCAATATAGAACATATGAATATGCAGCACTGTGTCCCCCAGACTCAGGACTGGAGACCAGACCACCCAAAGAAAAGTGTTAGGCCCTAAAAAAGTGGGGTTTGTTTTGTTTTTTGTGGCTTGCTGGAAGACCTACTCAGCCACAGACATAATTCCACTATGTCTTGCATTATATACAGATTTGAATCATTAGTAGGGGCAGAAATCTTCAAACTCAGCCCCCAAAATGCAAACACACACCCCTCACCCCAAACCCCACGGTGCTAAGAACTGAAGGAAGCCTTTCAGAGAACGCTGAACCACTTAAAACCATTGTGGGCAAGAGTTCTGCAGCTCTATGAGGTAAGGGGAAAGCACTGCCAGTGATTCCCTGCAGCAGCTCCCTGGGGGCTACACCCACAGGGGATGAGAGGAGACACAGCTCCAGCTGCCTTTTCCACATGAGCAACACTATCACCAGATCTGCTCTGCTTGGCTTGCCCCAAAGCACAGAATCAGCAGCTTTAAGGTTCCTGTTTTAATTACAAAATGCACAGTTGAACCAATAAAGTAAGTTTTCAAGAAAAAGGAAAACCCAGTGAGAAATTGTGTTGTTCTCAGTCTATAATGCTATTCCAACCCAAAGTTGGTAGAATTAACAATTCTAAAACGGTAGAGTAATGCCAGATGCTGCAGCCAGTTGTTGTTGACTCTTAAAAAAAAAAAAAAAGAAGTCAATTTGAACACATCCTGACAGTATGATGCTCTTTTACAACTCTTTTGTTTCTTACAGGGTTCCAGCTGGGAAATGATAACTGGAAGACATCTGTCTTTATATTCCAAAAAATCTGTAAAGGACAAGCTTTTTATCAGACTGGTGACAGCTTTTTGTGGAAAATATAATTTCTCAGTTAATCAATTATCTATCCAATTAGATAGCTTTTTGAATAAATCCATCTTTTCAGAAGAGGGAATGACAACTCCTCAGCCTCCCACTAATATCCTACAAATATCCTAATCAGCTTCCTACAGTCATCCATGCTCTGTGAAGAGAAAGCCTGATTGGGTCTCCTTGTAATTGTGAGCCCAACTTCATCTAATAGCTCTTGCTAAGTAATAAGCTTACCAGATATCACACAGAAATTATGGCACCAAGTTGAATACATACTTTGTACTGCTCCTGAATGAATATGAATGCCTGTTTAACTTTACTTAGCTCTTGATCCTGATTCCATTCAGCTCAGAGAAGAAAAACAGCCCTTGATATTAATGCAGCAGAATCAAGTCGGCAGGCACATAACCCACTCAGTTTCTGCAGAATACTCAGTTAAGAGTATTTAACTCTAGTTAAATTAGTGCCTATGCACTCCTAAGATTGGGCTTAAATATTCGAAATTCAAGAGCCAAATGTTGCATGGTGAAAGATCCCTTCCTTCTGATCCAGCTCTTGGCCAACTGTTGCAAGTTTGAGTCCAGACAACCGGATTGTTCTGCTCACTGAGGTGTCAAGGACCTTCCTGTGCAGTCACCGCACCGAAGGCAGGATGAAGAAAGGGCTTTCTGAGAGACAGTGACCTCCAGATGATCTCCAGCCATTCCTTCCAACCAAAAATTCTATGGTTCTCTAACACAGACTTAAGCCCAGGACACCAATTGCTTTTTTACAATGGATCTAATCAAAAGGATCTAGAGAGCTCCAGTAAGAGCCCACAAAACAGAGCTGGCTGTTCAAAAGAATCTTTCAAAGCCAGAATAGAACCATGCCTTTTGAAATCTGATTTATTTAGGCATAAAACACAATTCTCTGCAAAGTCCCAGGTGTCTAAAATGTTTACATTTCCTATTGAGATGCAAACAATCAGGCATGGACTTCATTCTGCTCCCAACTGTAACCCAGGGTAACCACCTTTCCCCCTCCTCAGTTACAACTGTACATGTACTTAAGAGAAACTCACAAGTGAGAGGGCTTTTGATGATCATTTTATCTTTAAAATGCACGAGAAAAGTAGCTTTTCTTCTATTTAACTCCCTTCCAAATCTTCCAGACGTTTTTATTTAATAGAAACCCTGCTAAACATCCCAGTCGGATGTCAGACACTTGTACTCCATCGGTAATTTCACTTTCAACGGTCAAACAGCAAAGTCAACCAATTTGCTACTTTGTTTCACTTCCTCCAAACAGATGAAAAAAAAACATTGCAGTGGTAAGCACAAAACAGAAGCATTTGAATTTTAACTGGAACTAGTAAGGTCAAAATGATCTGTGCTTACAGAGCCAAGTCTGGTAACGCAGGGGATGAAATGACATTGGGCGAGTATTCCAAGAGTTAATGGATACCAAGAGGGACACAAATAAATTTATGTTGATATTTTGATGGAGAATTTGAAAGAGATTAGGTTCGTGGCAAGCTCCTGAGGGAACCATGACCAAGATAAGGAGTATGAGCTATGAGACTTTATTTCTGAGAATTACTTAGAAAAAAAAATAAATAAGCAGCCACAGAAGTTTTGATGACTGGTGTACAGAGACTTATACCTGGTTTGCAATCCTTGGGGAAGAGTTAAAAAAGAGTCCTAGAAATAATGGATTTTCAAGCAAAAATATGATATATTGAAAACAAGTGAATAGAAAATACAAGGTGAGTGGTGGAAATGAAAGCAGGATGATTCCAGAGAACCCAGAAAGCCAGCAAATTGTAAATAAGGCATTTAAACCATCATAAAGACAGATTCATTGAAGTCCTTGGTATCTAAATGTCATCGTTCTATTTTTAGATGCCTGGTATTTAACACAAAATAAGACCTGTAATAATTGATATTTAACTACTGTATTCAATTTGTAAACACGATATACAGGAAAAGACCAGGTGAATACTTTATAGACGTTAAGAAGATGGTGTTGCAAGGACAGTGATTAAAATTGGAAGGGTTTAGTTTCCATCCTCTGAGATAGCATACTGTACACATCAGTCCCTCACGGTCTGGTTCCCTAATTTGCATGAGCGCCATAATTGACAGCTTGTTAACAGCTTATTAGAGACTCCGGAAACCCTGTAACAAACACCACAGGCAAAACTACCGAGTGGACAGAGGCTCTAGCCGTAAATGCTGTTTTAACAATCCCAGCTGAAAGCTGTAGATCAAATACTGCCTCTTGATTAGTGCTAAGAAATAATGATGATTGGGGTGGGGCTGGAAAATCAGCAGATAGAGCAGAGAAGGGAAAGCGTGTAAACAGCCCCACAGGTCGGACAAATGGCCCATCCTGCCCAGTTTCTTTTCTCCAAGAGCAGCAAGCTCAGGAACAGCCCCTGCACCGCTCTCAGCCTCAAGCGATCTGCAGCTCTGGGGCTGTCTAAGCCAGGAGTGGGGGTTCATGTTTAATAACCACTGATGGATTTTCTTCTGTTATGGATCTCTCTAAATGTATTTTGAACCTCTGTAAAGTTTGGGCGCAATTAAATGGTTTAAAATACCTTGCTGCTGCCAATCTTGCTGTAGATATTATCCTAATGCTCATTTCTGAGGGGTAAAATAAACAAACCAATTAATATTTAGTTGCAACTGTTATTTCTCTGAATTTCTCAATACAATGTAGTTACAACACGGCATTACCACAGTCCACAATGGAAAATGTCTATTAGCATGAATAGCAACACATCCCATGCAAGACAATAACACCATCATAAGACACAGAGAAAGCTATTTGTATTTTCTGGTGAGGGAGCACAGAGCTACTGAATGTTGTCCTTACTTATCTTAGGATGAAAGCCTTATTATAAGCTCATTTCAGTTGAACAAATCTCTCTGGGCTCCCTGCTGAGCAAGGCATTTAAACTTTAAAGCTAAAGGCGTTCATTTTGCTTTGCTGACAGTGAAAACCTTCCTGCCCAAGCTCCGCGATGCACATGGAAGCTTTTAGATCGCTCAGTGGCAGAATGCATTAAGGCATTTAGCTGCTTACTGTGCCTCTCTGCAGTGCACGGACATCAAAGGCATTCATTTCCATGGGCAGCAAGAGTGGGCTCTTCAGCACAACCACCAGCAGCCCGCTCAGGTTTAAGTGCTCTTTCCATTCCAAATACAGAATACAGTGACAAAATATTCTGGGCAATATATTTTCAGAGCATCCTGACTCGCTGTTATTTCTGAGGAGTGTTTAGCATAGTGGTCCAGGCACTGGGGAGCTGAGAGGCCCTTCTCTGGGTCACAGCACGTGATATCCATCAGTCTGGGAAAGATGCATGTCACAGAGACACAGCTTGCTAATTTTCAGTGTTCGTGTTCCCAACAGCTTCTACTAACAAAGCTCTTTTTGCGTCTTTTAAACAAAATAATCTTTTGCTTATCCCAGCTGGTGATCTCTGTCTATGAAAAGTTACTGTCAAACACAAATACTCCACAGCCTGACCACACGTTATGAAAGGGACCGGGCACTTTAGTGCACACACAAAGAAGGAAGATTTTAAAAGCTTCTCTGCCTCTGCATTGGGTGACTCAGAGATCGGAAGGGAAGTTTAATCACTTCAGTTCACCCAAGTGTAACATGACCCCAAATCAAACACCCAGATCATAAAAACTCCCTGCCATAAAAAGCAAGGCAAATAAAACATAAAATCATTTTCATCTGGGTCTCTCTTCAATTTTACCCAGCTTAAAAGAGCTGGCTCTAGCCCTACTCTCACCAGCACTCACCGAAACCAACAGCAGCCTGCAAGGGCAACTTGTGATCATCTATTTGCAGAAGCTGCTTCTGTAGTATATTTTAAAGTAATGATGCTGTAAATGTGGCAAAAAGGGCACCTTAAATGAAATATTATTCTGTCTGTTAAACTTTATGTGTGAGGGGTAGGTGGGGGGGCTTTTTATTGGTTCATTAGGGTGTGGGTTTTTTTAAACAGAGCTTACCGTTGCAAATAAGCATGAGAGTAACTTGGTACTAATTGCTATGCATACATAGATCAGGAAGATTAGGAAATTACTAAATGACTGGAGTGTTTCTTACCCAGGCTGCATGCAGGTAAACAATACAGAGCTCCCAAAAGTGCAGGAATAAAGCATGAGGCCAAGTGAAAAACTCACTGGAACATGGACTGTGTTAATATATAGGACTCAGACACAAGATTTGATATCAATATAACGATTAAGACAGAAAATTTTAAGCAGAAGGAACAGTCCATTCTTCTTTACAAGACAAACAACATAGAGTGGGCTTCAACTGTGAAAAAAAAAAGACTCAAACATTAAGAAAAACTTTCTAATGACAAAGAAAGCAAAGGAGAAGAACAGATTAGTGGAATCGAGCAGGTCTTCACCACGTGTATAAACTGATATACCACATCCATGGACTAAGTAACCTTTAGAGGTCAGCCTCAGACTGCAGTTAGGAAAATGTTCCTCTAATTAAAATCAGAAAGTGAAATTATTTTATGAAAATGAAAAAAAAAATTATTTGCTCCTAGAGCTTAAAACATGCACCAAGGAAACTGCTGGAGCAGACATAAAGCCAAAAGCAGTTCTGATCCCCGGGTGCCAGGTAGCAAGTACAGCAGCCTGAAAAATCATCTCCAGCACCCACTGACCAGGCAGAGATCCCAGGAGGCATCAAAACTCATATAGCGGTTACCCATAAAATTAAGGATTCCTCTTACATACTATCATTTAACCTGTAAAATAATATTTCATATTTTTCTTTTCTTTATAAGAATTTTCACTGACATAACCAATATTAAGAAAAATTACTTAACACTCCATAAAGCTCAACAAGAATTTTAGTTTGCTGTTCAGCAAGGACTATATATCCAGATATACCATTTATTAGGCTCACAAAAAGAATGAGTTAACCAGACAGTCTGCTGTCTTTTGTTTTAGTCTACTTGCTTTTACATGCAGGCTCTGCCTGTTACTACTTTGAAAATGTATTTGTGGAATTGGCTTTAATCATTAAGAGTATTACAGAGAGAGCCAACCCACAATATGGAAAATGTGAAAATGGCAAGATTTTAAATTGAAATTCCAAGTGTCCAGCAAGGGCAAGCTGAAAAGAGTGGGAATTGCTACAGCATTGGCCGTGAGTCAATTCTTACATGCTGATTACCTACTGCCACTACCAGTAATTTTGATGGTGTTTGGCAATCTTTATTTTACTTACAAATATTTGCATAAAGGCAAAATAAGGCATTTTAAATTGCCTCAAATCAGTCGTAAGAATAAAACCGAGCTGTGTTTACTGTCCTCCTAAAAAGGCCCTGCTGCTGCTGCACCAAAGTTTGTGGTGCTCTCGGACTACCGAAATTGTGATACAAGATTGTATTCACTTTTACCTTACCCTAAGCAATACTATTTTCTCCAACTGCAAAGGAAACACACTATTATATACTATGCATTATCATATTATAATCTATTTAAAAGAACTGGCACAGCTACAATAAAAATCATCCTTTTCTGGAGCTTGTTCTTTGCAAATCACCCAAATGGTAGCAGTTGAGGAGAGCCTTTGGTTTCTTTTCACATTGGCACAGCAAACCCCCTCTTGTTCGAGACACACATATCCCTCAACTTCTGTCAAAAGCAAGAACAAATTTCCTAACCAAAACTGAAAAGTCCTTGGCTTTTCAAATGACTATAAATTGCATGGCTAAGTGCATATGGCCACAGGGCTGTCACAGTTACTTTTCCTGACAATTCATCATAGCATACTAATTCTGTAATATCATTACTGTGTCTCTTCTCACTGTACTGATCCAGCCAGTTAATTTAATCAACTAATAATAGATTCAGAAATGGATGCAAAGGGCCCTAGCACTTCAAATTATATTACTAGAGATGCACAGCAGTGAAAACAATGTATTCTGTACTTGCCATTAAATATAACCTCAGTAACTTATATCCTTCTAGTAAGCTGGAAATTTTCCTTTAAAAGGGGAAGAAAAAATATTTATACAAGTTTAGAAAAGGTCTTTTTCAAGAAAATTAAACCCCCACTTTATTTCACACTAAGCATAACTTAAAATTACATTGCATTCTTTTGCAGAATAAAATTATAACCAACTAATTAATCAATTCTCATAATTACTGCAGGTAAGTTTCAAGATTAAAAAAAAAAATCACTGCGGGAAAGAAATACCCATCTGTAGTGGAAGCTAAAGGTGTATGATTAACTGCAAAGTGAGCCATTCAAAAATGGACAATTAATTTTATTAAATTTTAATCTTCTCTGAAAATGTCAATGATGATTAAAACATTATTCTCGAACACCTCAGTCCATTTTGCCTGTCATGAAGACTAATACTTAAACTTTGCAGGGGAAAAAAAAAAAAGTCACCCCAAATGTAAGCATGACTGGAATGCAGACTGCATCCCATTTTTGCTTCTGAAGCCCTGACAATCAGCGTGGCACCCTGAGAAATTTCCAACCATGCTGCACAGGCTTTGATCCGATTTCTGCTCACTTCAGCTACGGAATGTGCACAACCCAAAGGGCACATCCTGCCGAGCACGGGGGAGCCACCCTGCCCATAACCATTCCAAACTGATCTCTGTGTTTGTGTGTGCTCAACTGCATCTCATGCACAGACCTGAATGTCCTACGAAGTCCCAGTCTTTACTAACCTGCATGTTTTTGCTCTCCTTTCTCCCAAGCTGAGGAGCAGCTACTGCACAAACCACACTCACTGCACAGGAGGCTGGTCCTGGTCCCAGCAGGGACCAAACTCACCTGAGCTGCTTCACATCCCATTTGCATGACTGGAACATTAAAAATGACAAGGATGCCACTCTGGATATGGTGCATGATGAAGAGACCACGTTTAACAGACCCCATTTCAACCCCCACAGAGAATTTCCTACTGAAGACTAAATCTGGATGAATTGCCAATATTAATCCAATTAATCTTTCGTGGAGCTCAGAATAAAGTCAATGGAAGTCTTCACTTGCTGAGCCAGTTTGTGTATTGTGGCCTAAAACAAGGCTCAAGTGTGTTTCGTAATGTAAATACAGTTAATTTGGGCAAAACTCAGTGAGAAAGGGTGATAGAGATTTATAGACTTACTCTCTGGCCATGATTCAGGAAGGCAAATGTTTAACATTTTAAAAGCAATTAGAGGCCTCCAAAATGCAATTAATCTTCTGTACCTGCCAAAGTACTCTCCCTGAAATGAGGGTGCCTGAATTCAGCCTTACATTCAGGCCAGACTAAATACATATTTCTTCGCACACATTATGCAGAGCTCTCCGTGTGCTCTCTCTGAGGTGTCCAACGTCATTTGCCACGAAGCGCGATCCCAATTATGCCGACCTAGTCTAAAAGCAAGGCATCTGCTGGAGCACCATAATCTAACAAAACAAATAATTTTCCTTTCATCAATATACAACAGCTTTGTTCATTACTGGGAAACTTAGGTGGTGAAGTATTGAGTGCTCTGCATTTTACGCTTAAATCAATGTACTGTCTTGCAGTTATGCCACCTAATGTGTTTTTAAGCCATGCGCTACAGAAATCAATGTGGTTCTTATTTGATATTCAGTGTTAAGTTCAGCCTCATAAATTTAGAATTGCACTCTGTTATTTTGATGGTTATGTATTAACCATGTCCTGTAAGTTTTATGATTTTATATTCAGCCGGGCAGTAAATCACACCAGTTATACACAAATGGCAGGTGGTGGCTTTGCTTTACTGGCCGTTCTGAGTGAGAAAGTAAAGGATGATTCATTTGACCTATCAGGGAAGAAAAATACAGAGTATCAGATAAAATTCAGAAGGTGTATCAGTAACAAAATTAGGCTCCATAAAATTTAACTGAGTCTTTTCTGAGACAAACTGATTTGCAGCAGATAAATGTGTTTGATATACTTCATCTTGCCAATATTTTACACTGGAACAGGCACACAAACAGTTGATCATTCTCCGGATCACATCTAGCAGGTGCTATGCTATTGTCTAGAAATCAAATGCTACACTGAAAGTATTTTTGGATATTGATATACGGAACAAAAATCAAGCCCTTTCCCAGCAGCTTCTAAAATGTTTTAATAATTGAAAAAAATTGTCTTAATTTGTTATTTTTGGAAGTATTTAAATAAAGTTTTTCTTGTACAAGAAGACAGAAAAACAGTGCTCTGCAAGATATGGGGGGTTTTAAGTGGAAATTCTGCTTTTATTTCTATTTTCAATTTAACTCCTTGCCATGAAACAAACCACAGGTTCCTATAAAAAGGCAATATAAAGATTGTTTCATTAAATAAGGGGAGGTAGTGTGATGCCCTCAGTGACAGAAGACTTTGTTACTCCAGACCTCCTCTGTTTTCTTCCACCTTCCCAGGTGAAATCCTGAAAATAGAATCCTCCTTCATTTTCCAAGAGCTGCTAAAGAGTGGAAGGGGCATTTAAAATAATGGCGTATAGTACTGTAATCTTTTCTTTTAAAAATCACTAAAGTTTAAAAACTAAATGGTTAAGAATCGCAGAAAAGGCTGTGGATTTCTCCCGATAGCAACATGAATCATGGAAAATAATCTGACAGTATCTACAGTGTAGCCGAGGAGAAAAACAAGAAAGGTTTTCTTTAAAAGTAGTGATGTACATTCTGGGCATTTGCATGGATTTCTGCCTAATCAAACCTCACCAGTTCATTGCTATAGCGGAATAAAACCACGTTAATTTGACATCCCACTGGGCTGGAGTGCCCTGATCCTGGGACAGGAGGTGCTCACACCTGCCCACAGTTTCCCTTTCTAACTTTCTGAGAGCTGAGTCCTGCACTTTCAGAATTACAAGTCAGATCTATAGCACACCATAAACTGGCACTTTACAGTTCAGAATTAGCCCCACCACAACAGTAATAAAACCAAAATGTCAATGAGGCATGAAATGTATTAAATGAGGCACTGCCAAACAAGTGCATTTGGCCTTGCACAGCTTCCCACAGGCCAGTGAGCTTGGCTTGTCAGGCCTCACTTCTTACACCACTTGGGTTCATTGCTGAACTCTTATTTTCATGAGTTCTTTTTGATAATAAATACCAATGACTGCACAGCTCCAATTTGTGTGAGTTAAGAATCACAAACCAAGCCACTTGTACGTGGCCTTGCTAGAGGAAGGCAGTGAGAACTTGCACTGGGATAACCACAACGTACAAGTCCTGATGCAATGAGTGTTTTCCATACAACTTTTATCAACATTTGATTTTTTTGTGCTTCTGGTAGCAAACTATCCTCATCTGGTGCTGAGAATTAAATTCTCATGGGGCAGGATCTATCTCCTCTAGAAGATGCATCAGTGCAGAGAGTTCTGGAAAGCCCAAGATCCTTCCTTTCCTTTCAGAACAGTCATCAAAGACCAGCCAGTGCACATCACACACAGGGAAACAAACCCAACAAGTTTTAAGAAGCACCAGATGACTGATAAGAAAAATAATCACACTAAAATTAACTGTTGTCCACTGGTACTTCTCTTACATTATGTTTTTCCACAACACAACAACATGCTGGGAAGCAAAATGAGATGCTCTTATCTTCCAATATTTACTATAATCTTGAGTCCCGATTTTCACTGCACAAATCACATACAGATTTTGCTTCATACAGTGGGAAGTGAGAAATAGTTATAGAAAAAGAGAAGAGAAAAGAAGAGAGCATTACAAGGTATGTTTCATAATAATTACCTCTCCCTAAATGGGAAATGTTTTTATTCATAATTTCTGTAAAGGTGAAGATGCTCAGTAATTTATGGAAAGGATTCCCTAGAACTGAAGCAACTTTTTGGTTGATCAAAGCCCACAGAACAACATCATAAAGACTGGGACAGTCCTCCTTGGAAGAGAAAACTGAATTTTCTGTTAACAGGTAAGGTCAATGTCCAGCTAAAATTCATTTCATAGAGACATAAAAAAAAGAGTGTAAGGGGTGGTGAGGGGAGAGATAGACCATGATACAGAATAAACCCAGTAACCAACAGGGTCCATTTCTCCTGGACTCCTTCAGCAAAAATATTCTGGGCAGGTTTCACCAACTCGCCAATAGCTCACATATTAACAGCCCAAGGGGAAACATAAAGGCAGCAGATTCTTCAAGGATTAAATGAAAAACTGTGCAATGGGTTTAGAATGTCCTGATACCAGCGGGGAGGGTCCTTTTCTGAAGGACCTAACCCTTGGCAAACCAAGAAGCCAAACTCTCTAGGAAAGGGTAGGACTAGAACAGATCAACAGAGTAACTTTCGTGGAGCAAGAAAATATAGGGCAGACTTCATGGAACAGTCAAGGGAGATGACTCCTGCACATTCTCACTGGGGTCACCCCTCCCCAGTGGCCAACAGCAAGGAACAGCTTTTGAGGAATCATCAGGTGACACAGACTTTGCGTCCAAAAAGGAGAGGTGGGAAAAATGCAATCAAGGAACACCTCTGTTTGCTAGAAAGGGAGAGAAGGAAGATACTCAGAACACCTTGTGCCATGTATTCTGTTATCATTTTCTCTGAAAAGGGAAAGGAAAAACCCCTCTGGTGCCACCAGACTCTCCCTGCCCCACCTGTGCCTCAGTGTCAGCACCACAGAGCTCAGCAGCCCTGGCATAGGCTGGTACCCTTCACCTACCACAGGATGCCACTTCAACTCTTGGGCATTTGTCTACCATGTTCATTTATACATCCAAGGCCACCAAAACTTGCTTCTACTGTACATGGCAATGCATTATATCCATCCTTTTAATCTCTGCTTCTCACTGTGCTTTAAAATCTGCAATGCATTTTTTCCCACCTGCCTACCACAGGGAAAGATTTCCAGCAGCCATTAGCTACAGCCATTTTCACATCTCATTTTAACAAGCTATAAAAGCAGAACAACATGCCAATTACATGAAATAAATAAAATGAGTGGGTACAAGATGGCTAAGAAAACCTCTTGCACTGCATATATTTGTTAGAGAGAGTATTAGGGTTTCACTAATGCATTTATAATCCTGCAGAACAGTCTGGCACATCTGCATCTTGGGTACAACAGAACGGCAAAGATGATAGAATCCTCAGAGAATTTCTATTTGAAATAATTTTAGATCTGTTTTATGTATACCAAGGAAGCTGCCAGTCAATCTGATCTTCAAACACACTGAACTCCACAGAGGGAACTCTAGTAAACTGCAGACTGTTCACCTAAATGCATTTATTTCAGCAACATGAAAACTGGTAGTTGCATTTGGCTAATAATATGTTACACATTTGGAACTTTGTTAAATACCTTAATTGTGTAGCAGAGAATAAGGCAGTTAATTTCCACAAAAGGACACAGAGGTGAATTTTATGTCTACGTCTCTGAACAAAATAAGTAAATTCACTGAACATATGGCTTATTAAATTTAATAGTTCCTTTCCAAGATGATTCTGATTGCCATGTTTTGAAAGATAGGATTTTAAAAAAAAATTCTTTTGGATATTTGCCGTTAAGCAGATATGCCATCTGTCTCCCCAAGCAAAAAGCAACTCAAGACTTTGATTACTACTTTCCTAACCAAGATTTGGGGTAATGTATTTCTAGTACACTGATTAACTAGATCTGACATCACATCTTGGACCTGTTTATTATTCTTTTTCAAAGAACTACCCACATACGTGCACAAATGTACTCCATGCTATGTGATGAGAGAAGCATAAGGAAGCACCATCACCTCTTGCATCACTTTCAAGCACTGTTAGCGACACCGTGTTATTCAAATAGGCATCTTGTATTTTCACTCAAGTTTTACGGAGACAGATGTCTAAAGCATAACAGAACACTCCAAACTGGACTGAAGAATTCCTGGTAGAAAATCCTCACATAAAAAAAAAAAAAAAAAAGAGAAAGAAAAAAGGAAGCCACTCACAAATTTCATTATGAAAATCTATCACAAATAAGACTTTGGACTGAGCAGATCACACAAATGCTGTATATCAAGGCAAAAAGTGTAAGTCTGTCAGTATGCCAAATTCTTGTAATTCACATATTTTATACTTCAAATCCTCCAAAGTCCAACTTATTTTTTCTGTCTAGTCATTTTCTAGGGAAATCTTCCTCACTTGTAGCCTTTGAGCTGACACAAGCAGTAACTCACCTGTGTCTGCATCAAACCGACTCTTTCATTCACACTGATAAATGTATAGATTATGCAGCTCCTCCTTAAGTCACTGAGTATCTCTTTCAAATGCAGCGAGAGGTGGGCGAGCAGCGACCCACGGGCTGATGGCCCCAGTCAGGCACAGTACCAGGGGCAGCACAGCCACGAATGCCACAGACACACTGTGGGTCACTCCTGGCTCAGGGGGTCAGCACTGCTGCTCACTTAAATCAGTGAAGCCCCAGGTGTGACTCTGGGGCATATTACGTTCAGCACTTTTCAACAGAGCTGAGCAAAAGCAACGCCTATGTATAGGGAAAGGCATGGTGGAAATCCACAAATAAAAAAAATAAAAATTAAAAATAAATAAAAAGCAGGTTTCATCACCCAAGTCCTATGTATATTATGGAACTGATTTTTGCTACACCCCTTCTGTGCTGTATAAATCACAGTATTAATCAAAACACTTGTGAACAAGGTTGGACTCCTGCCCCATACCCCTCAAACCAGGAGAGCTCCATGTGGCACTGCCCCCCATGCCCCTTCTCACCATCACACAGCACCACAGCAGCTGTGACAGCTCCCTTTTCTGGATACCACCAAGCTTGCAATGATGTAAAATAAACCAGTTTAAAAGTTGCTTTTAAGCCATTTTTTTAAAATTTTCTTTCATCCTGGGACAGCACAGCCAGAGCAGAGGTTGCTGTATCCCTAAGGCCGTGTCCCTGCCTGCCTTCCCCCAGTCAGGAGCTCTGGGTAACACCTGTACAACTCACCAATGGCACACTAACACTTTAAAACATTCTAACTTAGCAAGAAGCTCAACCAGTAATACCACAAAAGCATTTTCTAATACAGTTCAACTAAATACATAAATAATACAACCCCATGGGGCCAAAAGGAGAGTTGTGATAGAGTTGGACAAATGGGTGACAGGAAAACGTGCGAGAAGCAAAACCTGCCAGATCAGAGTGAGAGCTGCAGAACAGGCAGCAAAGATGTTCAGAGGAACACAGTCAAAAAGAAGATGTGCTGGGAGCAAACAAGAACCTTTCTGGGGAGGAGGACAAGAAGCAGAAAACAGGGAAGAAGCGTGAGGACAAACAGGGCAGGTACAATTCCTCCCTGTGGCTCCAGGTCCCCACTCACAGCAGGAAGGCTCAGGACTCGCTGACTCTGCGTCAGGTCTGAATCAAGCACAGGCTGTGAAGGCAGTTCAGGGGCTGCCCTTTATGGTCACTCTGAGGGGACAGCTGGGTGACATAACCATCCTTAGGTACCAAAATTACCATGAGCAGTAAAGACAAGTGTTTTGAGACAACCAGGACACAGAACAAATTACATCAGGTTTGCAACCGTTTCCCAGGCTGGTGAATGGTTTTTGGGCACAAACAAACAAAGCATGGACTACACTTTGGTACACTCAGCACTGGCAGAGCTGTGCAGGTTTATTCTAGGTTCTGTACCTACAGCCATCATATTTTTGTAGCTTTGCTGTAAATTCACGATTTCTATGCATGCAAACCAGAACTTTCTCTCATTATTGTTGATAAATCATAATAATGAAGTTACTCTCTGAGTTATTCTCAAAATCCTTCTTGCAATACCATTAGTATTAATTAATTAAAGCTTAAATGGACTTGCAGAATAAAGTTTTAATTTCTAAATCTTGCAGAATTCCTGTGAATGTTAATATCTACTAAACTTGATTACAACCTGTTCTGCTCACACAAACATCGTAACAGCCCACAGAGGTGGAATTCAACCTGCTTTCCATGAATAAGTAAAATAGATCTTGAAAAATCAGATAAACTGCAATGAAAACTATAAATCCAATTAGAGTGTATCTGTTTTGGGGGACAGGCAGGTATGGTTTATCTGTGACCCTTGTGTTGGAAGTTCCAATACACACTCTCTTTTCCTGCTGCCACCTTTTCTTATAGATCCTCTGTTAGAGCAGGTTTCTCTGTATTTCTATTCTAATGCAAAAAATATTAACTAACCAAATGCATTCACAATTGCATTTTAAGCATGAATGAGTCATACATGTGCTCACATACAGAATCTGAAACAGAAATTACCATAGTGTGAGGTGTTTTGGTCCAGCATCTGCTTTTGGACACATATGGCTCATTGCTCTGTAAGTCTGTTGGGGCTTTTATTAAATAACAATTTTTATTTCCTAGTTAAAGAATTCCTGTCAGAAATACACAACTTCAGTCCATACTGATATATATTAGCAGATTCCTTTCAGCTTTAAGAATCCCTTTGGTTCTTTAGAGGAATTACCATAAGGTGTAGCTGCATTGCCCTCCTTGCCCCAGAGCCCCCATTGAACAGGAGGATCTGAGACACCAAAGGCTCATGCTGGGCTTCTGAACAGCCCCTGCATTGCTCCTTGTTATTGTATGTCAGGGCATCCCAGTATCTCTGCAAATACAATGAAATATTTGAGAAAATAGGGTCTTTGTATCACATCAATGACTTTTCTCATCATGCTCACCTGACACATTCTGTATCTCTAACAAGTGCAGATGCTACAGGATGTCTGTTGGTTTACAAGTCATTTCTGACAGAGTGTCTTTAGGTCTGTGTCTACATTAATTTCAAACTCACTGCTTTTTCTTCCCCCTCTTCTCTCTCCTTGTGCCAGTTTGCACATCTTTATAATACCTTCTAATTAATTTATCACATGGTAAAGATTTTAAAAAATCATCATCCTTTTGATCTAGAAATCCTTATATTTCATCTTTAATATGTTCTTTTGAGAGGATCTTCCTGGATAAGTTGCCACATATGCTCAACTCCTCTGAGACGTAACAGCAAAGCTCAAGAAATACATCAAATCCCATTTTAAATGGTTTGGAAAGTTTTTGTTTGTTAAAACCCACATTTCTTTCAAGTTAAGAAAAAAATCAGAGTATATTGCAGTACATATGGCACAAGAAGACTAACAAAAAAGAAAATACATGAAACCAATATTTGAAAGAGTGACAAAATTTATCACCACAGAAGTGATCTGAAGCATTTTTAACACGCCATTACTTCATGGACTAGACTCAGACAAGGAGGGGCAAAAGTCAAGAAAAGAAGAATACCAATTTCTTCAGATGGTTTTTCTAAGATGATCATTATTTCTGTAAATGGTCTGCTCCTCCATTTGTTTTAAGCCATGCAAAGAATTCATCATACATAAGGAAAGAGAATAACCCTCACTTTGCACATTAATACTGTAACATTCCCTTTTTAAAGAGTGCTTTTAAGCCATCACGTGTCAAACAAAACTAGGAGATTATCTGGAACCCCATTAAAGTGCTAAGCTCAAGGCACTATGTTAGATTAGGAAAAAAATGTAGGAGTGTGGAATAAATGATCTTTCAGACAAAGCCCAGTAAATGCCATAATATTTTTACCAAGACTGAAAATTATGGGGGAAAAAGATAGTGAAAAAATATCAGTAGAAAAAAGAAGAAATAGCAAAAAAAAACCCCAAAACCCCTTTCGTGTGAAATATCAGAGGACTGACCAAAGCCAGGAAAAGCAAACAGCTGCCTGCTCTACCTCATTTACTCTTCATCATGTAGAATTATTTATCTTAGTGATGCTGGTTGTGAAGTCCTCAGAATTCTGCCCAAATCCTCCCCCTCAACTCCAGCCTTCGAGCTGAAGGGCTGCAGTTCTGATGCTCCTGGAGCGTTTTCTCAGGACCTCTGGCAAAACAGCTGCACTGACAACAACACAGAAAACACTGCTTATTAATGTCTGCCCACTGTGGTTATAGGTCAGGCTCCTAAAATTTATCACTGGTCTCTTTTTTTTTTAATTAAAAAATAACAATGCATAATTGTAATCACACCAGACTGTCTTCATCTGCCCTGCTACCTGGGGAAGTAAATCATAGAATCATAGAATTGATTGGGTTGGAAGAGACCTCCCAGATCATCAAGTCCAACCCTTGGGCCAACTCCACTCCCTTTACCACATCATGGCACTCAGTGCCACGGCCAATCTCACCTTAAAAACCTCCAGGGATGGGGAATCCACCCCCTCTCTGGGCAGCCCATTCCAATGCCTGAGCACTCTCTCTGCAAAGAGTTTTTTTCTGCTCTCCAACTTCAATTTCCCCTGGCAGAGCTTGAGCCCCCCGTGCCCCCTTGTCCTATTGCTGAGTGCCTGGGAGAAGAGACCAACCCTTGATTCAAACCACACACACACAAAAATCTGAAAACATAAGAGAAATTCAGCTTTAAATTAACAGAAATGTTAAATTAATAGAAACAGTCATTTGAAAAGATTGGATGGGATTCTGTGTGGATGCTCCATTATGACCAGAGTGTCCTTACTTCTGTGTAAAGAATTTTAGTTCATAAATAGAGTCTACAGGGGACAGGACAATGAGTCCTGATGGAAACAGAGGACAGGCTTGGAGTGTGAGCCAATCCCGAAATGTAGGACTAAACTGGATACGGGCACCCATCTCCAGATGCTCTTAGGGAAGTCAAATTATAGGTTAAGAAATAAAGTATCTGAAAGAATTAAATCCGGCTAAGTATCACAACAGAAGTGGTCTTGAAGTATGCAGTAAATTACCCAGAAAATTAGAGCTGGCAGATGAATTTAGATGATTGAGACTCAAGGAGTCTTTGAGCAGCTGCCCAGGGATGTACTGACAGGACTGGGTACAGAAGGTTTCCTATTGCACTATTTAATACAGAAAAAGCAAAGAGTGCTGCAAAAGAAGAAAAGTAACTGTTTTACATTTGTTATTAGCTTTAGAAATAATTATGAAAATTAGAAAGAAAATAAAACTCCAATTTTTTGCATCCCCTTCACACACCTTTAGCACAAACACTCAATTCCTAGCAAACCTGTGGCACTCACCCACATATTTATCCTCCAAGGCCAACAGCTTGGAAGTTTTGCCACAGTAAGAGAAGGATTAAAGTGAAAACCAGCCTTCATATACAGATGCAAACAATCAAAAGTTATTCTGTGTATTGCTACAGCATGTTTTTGAAAACCAGCATACACACATGGTTAATAAAATGATTTTTGATGGCAGTTTCCTACTTCCTTGCACCCATGTGGTGTTTCATGGGCTGTCCCAAACCAGCAGCCTCCTTGGACAACTTTTCAGCACAAGTGTAGTGATGTCCTGTTTTACTGAGCAAAAAGAAGTTTAAATAGAAAAAAAAAAAAGAAATCTACAAAAGACAAACTCCACTCTGTTAAGTAACTATAGCCATTCCCTTGTTTTGTCCTTATTCACACTGTATAATGTAGCTTAAGGCTATAGCATTATGTGGGAGATACAAAAATAGCATACAACCCCTCAAAATAATTCTCCTCTTAAGGAAAACTGGAAAGAGGAGTAACTTCACTGTAATTCATCTCTTTTCAAGTTTACTAAATATAAGTGTTCTGTGGAAAACTGATAAACCCACTTATCTAGTACCACTCAAGTTAAAAAAAAAAAAATCCCCCAGGAATCAAGATTACTCATTTTTACAGCTCAGCATCTGAGGAAACAGAAGCTCTATTTTCACTCTTGAACGCTAATTTGATGTTGAGAAAAGTCCCTTAACCATTTGTGTGAAAAAATCCAACTGCTACCTTTCAATATTTCTGAATGACAGTCATGGCTCTGAGCAAACAAATGATGCTCACATATTGTGCCTTGCCTACAGGCATGTTGCTGCAATTGGATGATATTGTGCCTTCTTACAAGATGGTATCTCAGCTCCAGTAGGGCAAACATGCCAAAGAAATTTGGGTTTCCAGAGGAACTTTGAACTTTCAGGCAAATACAATTTCACCAACTCAGTGATGATCTCCATACAAGCAACACACCACTGAAAGGCCTGAATGACCTGAACAATCTGCAGCTTCTCAGATATTTATAACAACTTCAAACCCCACAAAAGTCATCCTTTCCACTGAATAGTTGCTCAGCTGCAAGATCTGACCCACAGAAATGTTATTTTAAGGCCTTTAATAATACCAGCATGTTTTTTATTAAGGTAAAAAGCAAAAAAAAAAACCCTGCTCAAACTAATTCTTCCATCTCAGCCCACAGGAAAATCAGCTTGATAAGTTCAGATTTTTATTTCATTTACCTGCATTGTATATTTAGGAGCACAAAGAAAATACCAAAGGATGGAAAGTACAAATGAGTTTGGTATTGCATGTAAATACAGTTTGATATGCTCTGGGAATGAACTGTACCTGTGATGCATCCCAGGAATCAATGCATTTCTTGGGGTCCAGCTTGTGTAAACCTCTCTCAGACCCATCACCTGACCACAGAAGGACAACCACTGTGCAGCCACAGACTCATGGACACAGAACATACAAGCCCAAGGCTCTTACACAGGTTTAACATCAGGGCAGGTGCCTTGAGGATCCAGCACAGAATGTGCCAGCAACTTCTTTTGTAGTAGCAACAAATCCTTCTGAAACTTCACAAATAAAACTGCCGCTTCCCCTGACCCTGATGTTGTTCTGTTGCACAGCACCAAATATCCAGGAATTTGTGGAGATTTCACTGTAAGAAATGGGTTTGTACACAACTACAGTGTAAGTGGTGTTGATTAAAAGTATTCATATAAAAAATGGACGTAGATGACAAGGAAACAGCCCCTTTTTAGGACTTGGTTGTTCCAGCTACTGTTTTTATCTCCACATAACTCTGCTGCCAGTTGTGAAAATTATTCTCCTTAAGGACACTTACCGTTGTCTTACACAAGGAAAGAAGAGGTACCTTATAGAAGCAGTACCTCTTCCAAAAGTCAGTGGGTTTAGCACAAGAATGTGGAAGATCACAGCAATGGCACCCTCTGGTGACAAACAACAACACTTAATGAGGTCAATAACTCAGCCTGGAAAAAAACATTTAAAGCTACTTCTTCATGTAAATCTGTTACATGGAAAGGATTCCTACTGCAAGCTGCAAAATGTAGGAGGTTAGGTTTGAAAACATTGATAATCAGCCTACAACAGCAGGTAACTTTAAGGAAAAGACAAGTTTTTCAAAATACTTCCATCTCCACAGTATCATATCTTTATTTCATAGGTTTAGTCTAATCTGGTGTTCTTTAACCATCAGATAGACAAACTAGAAATTGAAAAAAAGGGTCTTCTACCTTTATCAGGGGTAGCATTTCATGTTCACATATGGTTAAGATTTCAGCATGGTCTCTGCAGTGCTACCAACAGCTTTAGAGATGTTGAAGA
Source organism: Sakesphorus luctuosus (assembly GCA_013396695.1). NCBI lineage: Eukaryota > Metazoa > Chordata > Aves > Passeriformes > Thamnophilidae > Sakesphorus > Sakesphorus luctuosus. The sequence continues at coordinate 1,381,955 of VWZD01010421.1, read as the reverse complement.
ACACTAATGAGAGGTCTGTGAGCCAAGAACTGAACAAGCAAGTGTTTTGAAAGTGGACAAACAGCTTCTCCCTCCCAACAAATCTCTCATTTGATTTGAGAGGCAGAGCTTCAGCCTTTCCAAAGCAATGCCAATCATTCCCAGAGCTTCTTACAGGAAGGATGCAGAGAGTCAGCGATTTCTGGTGCTACAGAAAGACTGAACAAATAGATGCAAGTTCTTCCCTTATCAATGCCAAGGAAGGAGACTGTTATAGAATACATAAAAATTTAAGTTAAGCAGAAAGTTGGTTTTAACCTGTGTGAAATATAATGAAATTAAAAGCGAAGAAAACAGTTGATTTCCAGGTTGCTCTATAGTATCAGATAGAAGACATCCAATTACAGACTCACAGAATCACAGACTATTCTGAGTTGGAAGGGACCCACAAGGATCATTGAGTCCAACTCTTAAGTCAATGGCCCACACAGGGGATTGAACCCATGACCTTGGCATTACTACAACCAAGTTTTAACCAACTGAGCTGCCAGGAGCTTCTGCAAAAAAAGTCAAGTCACAGAAAAACTTTATGGGTCAAAACATAAAAATCAGGCTTATGAATTAGATATTCTGTGCTCTGATCTAAAGAATGGAACTTAGGAAACATCTTTTTATTTTACTACTTAAGAACCAAGTGAAAAAGTTTGATGATAAAAGCCAGTAAAATAATAATCATCCCTCTTGAAACTCATTAGTTATGGGATAATTTAATTTTCAACAAGCTCCATTTATTCTAGGACATACATATTAAACCTCTGGCACTAGAGGAGATAAGAGATCCTTTCCTACCCATTTTCCAACTGAAGATGAATTCTATCCTACCTGAGCAGAATGTTACACTTCAACACCACTCTAACAATCAGCCCAAAGACAGGGGCTTTGAGAAGCTGACAGATGAGCTGGAAAGAGAAATGTGTGGAGTGTAAACACAAAGCAGAGCCCATGAAATATTTAAAACCAGTAATGATACCTGAACAGCCATCTACGTGTGCAGTGTTACATGTGTGGCTACAGGACATCACTGCACTGCCAGAGCTGATTGTCCAGGCTCAGGCTGAGCTTCAGAAATGAAGGGCTGAACAGAAAAAACAGTGTGTGCCTTCACCCAATTATGCACTAATCACTGAAGTGCGTCCTGAAGTATCTTTGTAATTAGTAACATTATTAATAGTGGGATACAATGCATGAGGAAAGGTGCCAGCCTTTGGCTTGACAAATTTAGAGGATGTTTTTGGTAAAATTTAACAGCATTTTGGAAGGCAGGACAACATAAATTCAGTGTATGGTTTCCTGTGATCTGTGCTTCAGTTTAGAAAGGAAATACGCATGTTTTTGTTTCATCATAACAAAATTTTGTTAAACACCACATACAGACAAACCTTCCTGGGGAGGTTTCTATCGCTCATCAGGCACTGACAATGCATTTAGTACCTTTCTGGATTGGCTTGATCTGATACACATCTCTGTTATAGAAAAGAATAAAAAGGCATTATTCTAACTCAGGTATGCTTTGAACAAAGGCGCTGCCATTTCCTTACCTGGGTGACCTATATCATCCTAGTTTGCTTTTCTAAAACTAATTGACAAACTGAATAATGTGCTGTGATAGAGTTCTTGTCAAACATAGTTTCATCATGTGTCTCTACTAGATGGAAAGGCTCATCATTAAAATATTAATTGAAAAAATCTTGTGGTTATTTTGAGAGTTTGGGGTTTGTTTTTTTAAAAAAAAAGCTCTCCATGTTGTGACCTTCACACAATGATGCAGCTACAGCTGCAGGCAAAAGCTCTTTCCCTATGAATTCAGGAAAAAGGAAGATCCCAGCTAGCCTCAGCAGTTTATGAACCCAGCTGCTACTTTATTTTCCTGATAGCCTTAATTCACCAGCCCATATTTCTGTTTTCCTCAGTTTTCTGGCTAAATACTGGACTTAATCTAGGTCTCAGTGCCTGGTTGCCTCAGTTCATGCAATTATGTGGGGGGCATTCATATAATCCAAAAATAAAACCACCCTGAAGAGAGAGGCTGCAAAACAGGACACAGCTTCAGCCAGGCCCTTGCGTGGGATATGGGTGAAAAGCTTGATGAAGCTCTACCAGAGCTCAGCATGGGCTGTGGTTCCAAAATCACTGACCCCTCAGAGGCAATGGAAGAACCCTGAAACTCTGACTGAAATGAATGGGCATGAACACTGTGGACACTCATGGTGTATGACCTCTCCTCACTCTTCTTAAGAGGCTGGTTTCATTTGGTTTGGGGTTTTTTTTTGTTTTGTTTTGGGTGGGGTTTTTTTGTTTTGTGGGGTTTTTTTGTGTGTGTGGGGGTGTTTTTTTTTCTTTGTTATTGGGGTTTTTTTCAGGTATTTTGGTTTGGGGTTTTTTGTTTGGTTGGTTTGGGGTGGTTTTTTGTAGATTTTTTTTTCTGTTGTTGTTTTTTAATATTCCATCCATTTCTTCTATATTCATGAGGGTTAAGAAATAAAAGTATCTCTGGGAGGATGAAACGCAAGATCCTGATGTACAGGATCTCCCAAGTCAACACTGAACTGAGTGGAAGGTGCCAAGGTGCTGAATGCCAGCTAGAAGCAGCTGAATGTCAAGATGACTTTTTTTTTTTTTTTACCTTTTTAGGCCACCTAAGCAGAACTGTCACTCTTGTCACATTTCCATCCAGAGTCTCCAGAATATCATCAAACATAATGTTCCAGACAGTATTTATTGAGCTCTTTCAGCATAGCAGTGTGTGTAGCACTCCTTCAGTACATCATCCTGCCTACACTACAGTGTTTCTGGGTTTTGGTAAAATTGTAACAAAGTTTTAAGCTCTTAAATACTGTCATTTCATATTCCTGTCTTCCACAAGGCTTTAAAGTTTACCAGCACTACATATCTATTTTTTTCCTTAACCCCATCATCCAGCCTCCCTCTACACTGAATGCGTAAGCCATTTACCTGGACAAAATTGAGTTGATGTGTAGTTAAGTCTTTAAAAGTCATCCCTGCTAGTCAATTCCCTCATTAGGAAACCACTTCCTATCAGAAGTGCCCTCAGGTTTTGAGAGCACATCAAAATTGGATCCACTTAAGCAACGGAGCTTTGATACCGTGCTTAATGACTTTCTAAATTTGTCATTTACAGAGTACTCTGCAAGGCTTCCTGGAGCAGAGCCGGAGCTGCCCGTGCAGAGCGAACCTCCCCGGCTCTGCTGCTCGAGGAGCCTCGGCGGCTGTGACGTACGCGCTGCCATTTTCTGAGGAGATGACATTTCAATCTCATCACTTCCTCAGGACCATCTGGCCACTTTCTCAGCTCGGAGCAGATCGTACAAGTGTGGCAGCTCTTCCCCTCTTTCCCTCCTGTCATTCCCGAGCTACCTGGGTGGCTCTGGGAGACAAACAGGCACAATGTTCTCAGAGAGCACCACCAGCTGAACTCGGCTCTCCACTGGGACACACAGGGATTCTGCAGCTTCCCTGCTGCTTCCTACACAAAACATTCCATCTCCAAGTTATAAAGCATATTGGGTTTTTTACCCCACTTGAAGACTACACAGATCTGCTCCAACTACACCACAGAATCATAGAATCAGTTGGGTTGGAAGAGATCTCTGAGATCATCAAGTCCAACCCTTGATCCAACACCACTTTGATTACCAGATCATGGCACTCAGTGCCACGTCCAGTCTCATCCTAAAAACCTCCAGGGAAGGAGAATCCACCACCTCTCTGGGCAGGCCATTCCAATCCCTGACCAGTATCTGTCAAGAATTTCTTTCTGATATCAAACCTAAACCACCCCTGACAGAGCTTAACCCTCTTGTCCTACTGTCTGAGAGAACAGACCAAACCCCACCTGGCTAAACTGTCTAAACATCCCAATTTAACAAGTATTTCCTTTTGGTGAAAGTGAGTATTTCTTAGTGGGAAACTTTAGAAAGCAAGTTTAATCTCCCACCTTTTTAAACCAAACAGAATTCTGGGAGCAGGAACATTAAAACCTTATACTTTCAAACTGGTCTTACCACTCAGAGACATTTGTATGCATGTGACAAACCCAAAATGTTCTCAAGGGTAGAATCACAGTTTCACCATAATCTTTCCTGCAAATTATGAAGTGTGAAATAGAAAGCTGGAAAATATTAAAAATTAATGTAATAAAATATTAAGAACAACATGTCAAAGTTACAACAGTAAAAATAAGAAAATAAACTCCTCTGCTGTCGTCTGTCTGGTGTGTTTTTCTAAATGCCTCTGATGCAACAGTATCTTTTATTTTGTATTGTAAATCTAAGTCTGTTGTTCAACATCCCAAGAAAAGCCCAGATTATACTGCTCAATAAAATCTGAGCTCAGTTTAAGTTATGAAGTGTTTCAGTTTGGTTTTAAGATTTACATATTCATTTGAGAAGTTACTGTATGAAATGACCATTGAAAACTTCATAGCAGGAAAAAAAAAAGAGAAAATTTAATTTCCCTAATTTTTCGTAAGATTCAATCAGAAGTACAACACATAAACAGAGTTTTTCATACTTTACCTTATATTTTTCTAACTGAATTTTCTTTATTCATGGCTCTCTTTTATTCAATAATTGTGATATGCACACAAGGTATTGCCTGTTATTCAGACTTCTAATTACTACAACAAAAACCACCACCAAAGCGATGTGCCAAACCAAGAGAATTCATTGTCATTGTTATGTCTAGAATAACAAATAGTGATGGATATTGAACATGAACACACCAGTGCAGCCTCCCACACCACCTTTCCATGTGAGTTGAACCGTAACACCTGATGCTGGAGCCAGGCTGGCTCCACTGGAGTGTGGAAAAGCTTCTCCACAAAGCAGAGGAGATGAAGGGAGGGAAGGGAAAATGCACTACTGCATTCAAGGTCAGGATGCTCCGGGTTCATTCCAATAAGGCACCACTTTCCCACCCCTCCCAAGGCACAGCTGGGTATCAGCACAGGGGTGGCTCTGAACATGCAGAATTGTTTGCTTCTCAGAGGTTTTATCTACAAAGAGCTGCCAAACCCACAGTGTTTTGTTGTGGATTTCTCTAAAACGTGCACAGATTTCCACAGTGATTCCACGACCTTGAACTCTCCCTTGTTCTGCTGGAGCTTGGGATTGCTTTATTCCTCCCCATTCATTCTTGTCTTGCTGCTCAGTTCAGAATCACTACTACTAAGATAAAAGTATTCCTTGATCATCCTTTTTGGCCTGACACTATTTTAATAACATGGTTTCAATCCTGGAAATTCTCCTCCTCCTCCAAGTCACACTGTCTTTTTTTTTCTTTTGTGAAACACAAATGTAAACCAGAAACATCTCAGGTGTTTGATATTATAATATCATTGCAGAAATTTTATGTTCTGACACATTCTACCAATCATATTGTCTATCCACTATATCCAACAATGGTACTAATACATAAAGTGTCAAGGTGAAAACCTCCAAAACAAAAAAAAAGTCACCAACACCATTCCAGATGTTTTCTCTTTCTCAACAGGAGAATTACCATAATCTACATTCACATCAAAAGCTCTCCTCCTGGATTCCCTTTGAGCCTACTAGTTCATTTCAGCACTCTGAAATAGTACCAAGACCTGCTCTGAGTCCATGTGTTGCTCTTCCATTTTCCTTTTCTCTGTGTAGGATTGTTTTTTCTCTTCTCTATTGTTGGGTCTGTTCAGCTTTTCCCTCCCATCTGCCTAATGTCAGTTGAATTTAATCACCTCTCTAATAGCCTGGAACTGGTCATTCAATAACAGTGAAGCCAGGAAAACAGAATATCTGCAACAGGATTCTGTACATAAATGCTCCTTTAATTACGATTATTCTGTTCTCACAGATTTTTAAATTGAAAGTTGTCTTAATTTACCATGTTTTATATTTTTGAGAAGAACATCATTTTAAACTCAACTCAGTGTAAAAAAAAAAAAAAAAAAAAAAACTGTTCTCTCTCTTTTTTTTAAAAAAAAAAAAGACAGGGAAAACAAAGGCCCTGGAAGCTTGGAAGGGCACTTGCTTCAAGGTCACTACCTAAACATACCCAGCACTTAAGCTTTACTCTGCAAATAGAAACACTGTAGGCTTAGGAAAGGACATGACAACTGATGAAAAAGCTACTTTTGAAAAGTTTTCCATGTTGTTTGGGAATAAACAGTTACAGGAGTTATTAAAAGAAAAAAACAAGCATTCAGGAACTGTGGTATATCCCCTGTGTTTCATAGCTGTGGGTTCCTACAGGTAATTCCCTCTACAAAGCTGGCAGAGATGTCCTGCATTTCTAACTGACTTTTTATATATGCATGTATGACAACAAAGATTAATTTATTTAAATAAACTCAATACTTCATGTTGAATAACAATTTGGTGATGGATTTGTGTTACACATTCACACTGACTTGTCTAAAGAAGAGATGACCAGAGCCCAACAGCAGTAAAAGCTGTGAGAAACAGTAACAATTTAGAGCCTAATCAGACTTCTGAAAATAAAAGTGTTGTTTTTCAAATGTCAATAAGGTGTTTTGTTAGGAGGAATTCTAGTAGACCAAGTAAAACATGGAATTTAATGAGTTTCCATTATTTCAATTTATCTATAAGCATTTCAGAGCTGCTAATATTTCAAGGTTCACAGCATTCTAGTTGATGATAAAATTAAATCATACTAAATCTACAAGTGCAGAAATTGGTCACAAGCTTTGTGAATGGATTTGAATGGGAGAAAAATCATATTCTCAGAGCAATTTTTGGAAATTCAGCCTGCTCTGTGCTACTTGGAGATGTGATAAAAATGACAAAATAGGTTTCATAATACAAAAAAAAATAGTCGTTGTTTTGTTGGGTCTTTTAAATACAATGGTAGAAATTGTGATAGCATCTCAATATTAAAAAAAAAAATCTTTTGGAGTTGAACTACTGTTTCATAACACAACACTTGAACTGTATCAGGGAAAAAGCTTTAACAGTACTTTAAATAAATTCAGAGGTCTCTGCATCATGAGTTCCTGCTAACATTGCTGGGGATAAATTGGTAAAGTCTCATTCGAAGCAATGTCTTGTTTTATGCTGGTACCCTGCAATTCTGAAACCATATCAGAGTGCAAATTTCTCCTGAAATATAGATTCTTGTTACTTCCTCTCCACACAAACACCTCACAGGTTATTGATCCGCTTCTGAAGGACACGGTGCTTATTATGGAGGGAAGCAGTGCTGGGCACAAGCGTGAGAAATTAATGATGGTTTTGTAAGTGTCCACACTGTGGTGCTGAACCACTGGGGCAACTGTCAATCTATATGATAATGCAGCCCAAAACTTCATAAAATCAGTGATGTGAAAAAGCATTGATTTTTGAGCTAAGCAGGATACGTGAGAGAGGAAGGCTAAAAAGTTTACTGAAGTTAACACCTCTGTGTATACAACAGTTACTTCAGACTTGCCTGATTTTTTTTTTTTCAAACAACCACACAGAAATCTTGTAAAGTTAAAATGAATTCCACATACTGCCTTGCTTCTTGCTTGCTGCTTGATTATATTCTTGTTTCTCCTACTAACATCACTGTTAGAAAAATGACCTATTCAAAATGGATTCACTGCACCATATGTCTAATTACTTAATCAGTCACTTATTGAAATTGAAAAACAAGCAAATACTCATTCTTTTACCAATGTTTGTAACAATATGCCTAAAAGTAGGTCCCAATATTGTATTTTCATACAAAAGGTGCAGCACTCTCATGCCACCAAAATGGATACGACAACCACCTTCGGAGGAGTGAATTCCTGCTACAGAACTGAATTCCAATCATTCCACAATGCCAGAATTTTATTGGTCAGGTTTTCTATTTGGAATTATGCTTCGTAGCCTTATCAAAAGTGTACTAAAATCAACAGAAGTTGTCATATTTTCTGTGAAAACTGCCATTAAAAAAAAAAAGGAAAAATCAATTAACCAGTCACTGGTTCCTTTAAAACATGGGCTTCCTTGTACAAACCATTATTAGTAAATGCACATCCCCTCCCTTGTTTTGATGAAGAAATGCATCCTGCTATGCCTATGAAAAGGAGATACTACTTGAAGATTCAATTTAAATAATAATAATGGAAAAGGACTCTTGTTACAAACTAAATCAATTGCACTTTTCTGAACTGCTTTCTATCACTGTATATATAAACTGTAATTTTGGTTTTCCTTGTTTGCTTTGACAAGCAGTTTGTGTTTCCAGTGCCTGGCACATACACTTTGTTGAGACCGAGACAACAGTTGGAACAGGGAGGAGCCCAAAATAAACACCTACAAAAATCCTCTTCTGAGAGGCACCCAACATGTATCCAATTGATTTTTACCACAAGGCATGTGCTTAGCACTGAGCTGTTCCCATGAGCTGTACCAGCTGCTGGAACAGTTGCTCAGAGGGTGTGATGTTGGGGAGGTTCCTCTACACCTCCTCAGAACGACAAGTATCAGAACCTTTGGTTTCTATTTTAGTTAAGCTGAGTTTGCACCTTCATTGCTCTATAGGATGGAATGCAAATCCATCTAAATCCATTTTTACTATTTTCTCTCTTTAGTCATTGGAATATATGTTAGGGCAGAAAATCCCCCAGCTCCCAACTTTCAGGTGATCCCTGTGGAAGGACATGGATCTGGGTCATGTGCATCTGAGAGCACAGCAGCTCAGCACAGGTCACTGAGACTCTCCCACTGTTGAGCTGTTCTGTCACAGAATCATAGAACCAGTTGGGTTGGAAGAGACCTCTGAGATCATCAAGTCCAACCCTTGATCCAACCCCACTTTGATTCCAGATCATGGCACTGAGTGCCACGTCCAGTCTCACAGGTGATTGGGGCACTGCCACAAGTTCATTTCTGTGCCCTGAACAATCTACACCAAGCAGGAGTGCCCTGCCCCAACCTGAGCTGTAGGTTTGCTTTCTAAAAGCCCCCCAGGAAGCAAACAGCAAAGTAATATTTTTACAACTTCAAACCCATGAAAAATACATAAAATTAAATCTGATTTTATGAATTAGCATCACTGTTACAGCTACCAGCATATTGTGGATTATTAATATTACTTCAAGCTGTGTAGAAAAATCACATATGAGAAACCATTTCTCTTCCGAAATTTCTTTCTGCTTCTCATCATTAAGTTTAATTTAATGTACTTGGAGCACAAACTTCTGTGAAAGATCATGGGGTGAGAAGTAAATTGTAAGAGTAAATATGATATATATCATATGATGCATCTGTAAGTTTCTTGATACAATAAAAAAAATAAAAAAAAAAGTTAAAAAGCAGATTTAACCAGTGTGAGAAAGTGAAAACATCACCTTTAAAAGAGTACTTGTGCATTTTTAAGTATGAGCATGTTCTCATAATTAAGAATATATGGAAGAATACATGGAAGGGCCAGGCCTACCGTTCTCCTCGTCGGACTTGTTGTCATTGTCGGAGTCGGTGAGGGTGAGCGCGGAGTTCTCGCGGCTGGACAGCCCCGAGCTGCGCCGGGACTTGATGCCCCTGCCCCAGAGGCGGATGGCACGCTCCGGGGACATGCCCCCCTCCGTGTCCGAGTCGCCGTCCGAGCCCGCGCTCAGGGAGTAGCCCGGGTGGAGGATCCCGATGTCGGAGCAGTAGCCGCTTCGGTGGGGAGAGGGCTCACAGATCCCCAGCTCTGCAAGGGTGAAGTTGGTTCCTACAAGGGCAACAAAACACATAAAATTAAATAATTTAAAATCTAAAGGATTTAAATAACAGAGCTTTTTAAATTCGCTTCATGATGCTGGATACCAGCAAATTACACGCAGAGATCTGTGGTGCGCTGGTGTGGTAGTTTTGGCTTTAGTTTCCGCTAGGCCTTAGCGGGGCCTCAATTCAGCAGGCCCAAAGGATCAGAGAATAATAGAATCAATTGGGTTGGAACAGGTCTCAGAGATCACCAAATCCAACCCTTGGTCCAACTCCACTCCCTTTACCACATCATGGCACTCAGTGCCACGGCCAAGCTCAGGTTAAAAACCTCCAGGGATGGGGAATCCACCCCCTCTCTGGGCAGCCCATTCCAATGCCTGAGCACTCTCTCTGCAAAGAATTTGTTTCTCATCTCCAGCTTAAATTTCCCCTGGCAGAGCTTGAGCCCGTGCCCCCTTGTCCTATTGCTGAGTGCCTGGGAGAAGAGACCAACCCCCACCTGGCCACAACTTCCCTTCAGGCACTTCCAGACAGTGCTGAGGTCACCTCTCAGCCTCCTCTTCTCCAGCACAAACACCCCCAGCTCCCTCAGCCTCTCCCCACAGCACTTGTGCTCCACTCCCTTCTCCAGCCTCGTTGCTCTTCTCTGGCCCCGCTCCAGATGTGACAGAGATCAGAAGGGACAAGCATTACCTGACTTAAGCAACCAAAGAGGTATTTCATATCATCTAATATCATCAAGAAGTATAAAAAGAGAGGGAGGTGGACCTTCTCTCTCTTTTGCTCTTTGCCTTAGTCTCAGGAGGACGCACCGTGCCATTCCTGGAGGGATGGCAGGCCCAGGCCCAGCACGGGCTCACCACCAAGTTATCTCAGGGAAGTGAAATGTTTGTTCTTAGTCTTTCTCTCTGCTTGGGTCTGTCTCTGGGGAATTGAGTTCTCCAGAGTGATTTGTAGTTAAAATGTTGGGATTTGTGTTTGATGGGGAGTGGAGAGCTATTTTTTTTGTTATTTCTAACTTATGTAAGTGTGTGTTATATTGTAGTTTTCTTTTAATTTCCTCTTTTCTGTATAAATATATATAGTTACTTTAAGTTTAAATCTGTTTTGCATTTTTTTTTTCTTTTCTCTTTTCTCAGTGGCAAGGGGGAGGGAGGCTGACACCCTGTATTGGGCAGTTGGCATTTTGCCAGCTCAACTCAAGACAGCTGGTCTAGCAAGACTTAACCTCAAACATATTAAATGAAGAAAAAATGGACAAATATACAAACCCTCTACATTTTAGGTTACTATTTGGGCCACGAGTAACTAATCACTGAGGTGTGTGATTAACCTGAAGCTCGTGACAAGTGTTAATGAGATGACCTGCTTTAGTATGTATCTAACCTTACATTTGTAGCAGCAGAGCTTTGAAGTTTTGTGCATTACTGGAAAAGAGCAATTTTTTCGTATAAAGCTCATTTTCTCCCACCCAAGCCTTCCACAGACAGTGAAAAAAAAAAGGCAAACTCATCAGCCATGTCACGTGAAACCTCATCACCATTTTGCACTGTTACATTTGGTGCAATCGGTAATTTAATATCTGCTATAGAAATCAAGATAGACCTGATAAAACATTGCAACTGTTTTCTACCTTTTCCCACCATATTCAAGAAGAAAGTCTGCATCCATACCAAAATCAGGAGGTCACTGGGTTTGAAGGCAAAACTTTCAGAACAATGTCAAAACACGTGCCCTTTAGCAGTTAATAACGACTCAGTGGACAGAGGCTCATACATTTTTAAAGCACGTGGAGTCCCCCGGGGTTCTCAGAAAGTACAGACCTGCTGCCTGGTTTCTGCTTATCTATTTGTTTCCTACAGTAATGAACAGGGCAGGAAAAAATAGAGGGAAATATTCCCTGGTCTCTAAGGCTTTCAAAGGTTTTGAAAAGCAAAGTAATTTGAGCTTCATTACACTGGGCTAAAAAGGAAGAGCAGACTGAAGTCGCTGGCAGTGTAACTGCCAATTATTTAATTAATTTCTTAATTCACAGGGTAACCAGATCTGTGGTCTGTTTTTCTAAAACAGTAGGGGTTTTTTGTACAAAATCAGTTTTTCTCCTCTTCCTCTATGTATTTGTCAGAATAAAGCTCTACAGTGGAAGTTCATAATCTACAAAAAACACACAATTAAGTGTCTACTATTAATAAAAAAGTTAACTAGATTTTTTTAAGTATTACAACTTCTTTCACAGATTAGCCAAGAAAGCTCACACAGTTTTAAATCTCTCTCGTTCATCCTCCTGTACCAGCTCTCTCCAGTCTCACATCCAGCTGCTAAAGCATTTTTTGGATATGGGGTGTATAAACATCTACAGAAAGTAGAGCTGGGCCCCACTTAAGGTTTATTCCTTGAGCTCATCAATTAAAGGAAGGTGATGGGAGAGGGAGGAGCTGTGCCCTCTCTCACTCCCAGGCTAACCTGGAAACAGGCCAGCAGAGAGTGGCCACAACCCCAAGAAAAGACTTCTCTCTTCTCAAGAAATGAAGCATTTGGTGGCAATGTTTAAGAAGAATATAAGGCTGACATTAAAAAAGTCAGTTTGCTTCCATCAACACCAAATTAACTTGAACCCTCCTAGTTAGGAACATGTTTTACCTCCCTGCTAATATTTAATGCAGCAATCAGAAATTTAGTGGTTGAGTCAAAAACAAGGAACTCAACAGTCCTAAAAATGAGCTTCTCAAGTGCACTTCAGTCTAGAGATTCTTTGCCTTTTCCTTTTTTTGCTAAATGAAGAGCTGTAGCATGGCACATGAAAAAAAGTTACTTTCAAATAAGATGGAAATTTTAATCATGTGCAATTTCAGTAGAAGACATTTAACAAAACCAGTTTGATTGATCAGAGTTTTGGTTTAGCCCTGTTAGCAAACTAACATTAGACTTATTAATAAAAAGGTCAAAATCAAACCAAAATAAATACAAAAAATGTAGTTATCAGAAGCTTAGTAGCTCCACATTTTCTGACTTACACAAGTGGAGCACATGCTGACATTACATATATGTTAAAATTACTAAACTCATCATGAAAATCAAGTTTTTCAAGATTTCTTGTTTGCTGGTGGCATAGATGTCTACAAATACACACAAATTATAAATATATTAGCTTAATTAAGCAGTTTTACATACATGGCAAAACATTTTAATGATATTCTGTGGATTTTAACACCCTTACAAGCCCAGCTGATTTCACTCTGATTAGCATCCTGTCTTGACATCAAACTCTGACTGGAACATCCAATGCAGAGAGCAGTTTGCAGAGCAATTCCTACTTTATTTGTCTGAGGAAAATGGGGAAGGCATTGAAAGTAAAATAACCTATTCACAGAAATCATTCCCCCATTTGAGTTTTATTATCTGGGCATTTGGCATCTTCCAGTAACTGAACAAATTTTAAAAATTTGAGAAGTGGATCACATTGACTCAGGAACACAAATGGAATCAGCCCCTGAGCCTCTGGGAAAGGATTTTCTGCGCTGCTTCTCAGAAATCTCCTTACAGTCTTACAACAGAAAATCTCAAGCATCCTGATGGTAGGCATGAAATATTCTAGAAATGTCCCTGTCTAGTAAGGACATGCTCTCTGATAGATTCTAAATTAACTTTATTTATTAATTTTTGGCATTTTCTTCTGCCAAATATTATTTGTTCTATAAGACAGCTTAACTTGTCCTTGGGTACCTATGGATAACAGTTCTTTCACATCTATATATTTACACATATTTTATACATACATACCTATATAAAAGTCGTTGTCAGAGGTGTATTTTATATATACATAGGCAAAAATATATCTGTCTCTATATGTTATAATTGTTGATATCTTTATAGCCCTTCATGTAACATCCGAGGAAAGGGAGACAGAAACACTACAATTATAATCTCTAGGCCTTTTCTCAATCTGGATTGAGTTCTCCTACATGTCTTGTTTCTGCCCACATCTCCTGAATAGCATATGAACTGCTGTCACTAATATATTCATCTCTCATTTGCTCAGCCATTATTGCACATTAAGGTATTAATGGCATCAGTAGACCACCCTTGTAAATTCACAGAAAGAATAAATATAATCTGGATGCACAGAAATAATTTACCCCATAATTCACAGCAGAAAGAACCCTACTATTACTTTGCAGATGAAATGTAGTCTCACAAAAGACAAAAAAATACCTAAGTCATTTCACATCCCCTCCCTCTGCCAGGAGACTCCACATGGGATCCCAGGGACAGAGAGTTCAGCAAGGACAACATAGCCCTCCCTGCCCCAGTGCCAGTGCAAACTGCAGCACCCCTGAGCTGGAGGGAGGCAACACAGACACAGCATGGCCTGGGGTTGAGAGTTAGTGGCTCCTTCCAGAAGTATCTTCCTTACAGCTCTAAGTGATTGGGAGCTCAAGCAAAGCACAGGAGATCCTTGTTGGTGGAAAAGAAAAGCTTGTTTCTCTTGAAGAGCACACCACAAAAAGCAAAAAGTCACAAGGTTTTTAATATGCAACAGAGCTTAGGAGCCTCCATGCCCAGTCTCTTCATCCCCACCTACATAAATCCTTTTAATTTTCATTAAAGAAAAGCAGTTAAAACCAGCTGCTCCCTTAAGGTGTGTGTAATCTCTCATACAAAACCAGGCCAGTAGTATACTAGTTTAGAAGTATAATATAATGTTATGTACTTGATCATCATTGCCCATAATCTACATGCTGTGAAAAGTCTCTCAATAGAATAGATGTTTTCCTTTTAATTAGCACATCACTTCTATTCTTTCTTTAGCACCCTGCCTTTTACAGAAATTTACTATTTCTGTTATTTAGAGGATAAACACTCACCAAAAGTGTGTTGAATCCAGTGATGTCCTGTTGTACTCATTATCTCCAGAGCCCAGAAATCATCCCCATATAAACAGAGGCTCCTCTCACCTCACCCCTGGGCAAAGGGCTCATTTGGGTAATTACAAACTGCATGAGTTGCCCTTGTGGAAATTAATCTCACCCAGCTGTGATCACCACAAATGCCTCAGAGGAAGACACCTGACACCAGGAATGCACAGAAGTGGTGAATTTGCCTTCAGCACCACATCAGGTTCTGGTCTAAGTTGAAAATCAAAAGGATGACTATCAATTACAGCCTTTGCTACCACAATCAATTACAAGAAGTCAGGATAACAAGAACACATATATTTAAGACATTCTATCCTTTCTCAAGTTTCTGTATGTTCAGAGCTGTAATGGTTTTGCTGGCACAAGTATCACAATTTAGCTCCAATCTATGCTTTATGAAGAGGTCTCTCTTTTTAACAAACTCTGATACACACTTAATTCTTCTCAATTCTTTATGAATCCAGTCATTACAATGCCAGAACAAGTGATTACAATCTCTTTTTTTTCCACTTAGATACACATTTTTAACATTGACCCTTTTTGTCATCTTCCTTGTACCATAAACAATTGCCACCTCTTCAATCCTCCCTTGTATTTCATCCATTTCAATCCTATTCTTTTCCCACTGTTAAAGATCCTGTTCAACAAAATGTTTTACCTAATTTATTTTTCTCATTCTACACCATGAAATGCTCCATTTTGAGACTCCAGACCTATGCTGAAGGACACACTACTGTCTTCCTGTATTTTTTAAGCTTTTCTACCATTGTATTTACAATTAAAATAAAGGGTGAAGACCCTTTTTAATAACTCTCCCTTTTTGATACATCACTCTAAAACACAGTGTATCTTTCTGGTCCTTTAAGTATACTTAAATCAGAAGTATCTTTTCTGTGCAACCCACGGGAATCTTAACCACACAATCACAATGAATAGCCTTTGTGGCAAATTCATTAGCATGAAACATGCCTGGAAAATTCTCCCTCTTACCATCATTGATATTACAATGACTGCAATATCCCATTTCTGAAGCCATCACAAATTCAAGAAGAATAGCACAAGGAATAGAGAAGGTTCTTTTTTACTGTGAATCCACAAAGAAGACAAAACACCCCATGATTTGGGAGGCCAAGTGAGGCAGAGGAGGCACTGGGCACTCTAGGCATGAGAATCACCAGCCTCCAGCAGGTTTACAGGTACCTTTCCTCCCCTTTGAAATATCCACAAAAGTTATAAACTGTTTACCTGGTCTCTCCTAACACTCCTATTTCCAAAGTCTTCATCCATTTCCTCCTAAATAATAAATAATGAATAATAGCTCTTTAGTAGCTTCAGGAAGGGGCAGTTTAACAAACTCTGCCCCATCAAACACTAAAAGAGAACAGATTCCTTAGAACATAGAAAATAACAATAATGACCAGTCTATACCTTGTTCTAGGTTTTAAAATTGATAGCTGGGCTTTCACAACAGCAGGGCCTCCCACACACTTCTGTTACTGACTGCTAAGAACATTCACAGATGGCAGATTTTCGTTCAAGATCATTAAATTCCAGGTATTGCTACTCAGGAAAGCTAAACATTTTATAACCAAATTAATATGAACTTTAACCACTTAAGGATGCTAAATCTTACTTTCAGAGACACATTTGTGACAAAGGCATCAGGGGATGCTTTACAGATGTGACTGAGAAGTGTGAGAACAGCGCAGAGGTCCTGGTGCCCATCTCTGCCTGGCACCCAACCTGCACACAGGGACACACAGACACACCCCCACTTACTGCAGGGGGAAATTTACATGCACATTGTGCAGTTTTGTTACAAATACAAACAGAGTTCATGCAGTCAGCAATGTTTAAAATTCAAGGGAAACACAGGCAGTTTTCTAGGAAGTGAAACTCTGGCTGCCTTGGTCCCTTCTGTAGTGAACTGAGCAGAAGCAGCAAAGAGAAATCTTTGTGCATGTTGCAACACATGGTTGGAATGTAAAATTCATTTCCCAGCTTCTCTCATAAGTAGCAGAAAAAGCCTTTAATTGTCATTTTTATACTCTGCCTTGTTTCTTTCTGACTCGGAGATGGCCATGCTGTGCTGGTTTGGGCTGGGATAGAGTTAATTTTCTTCACAGGAGCTGAGATGGGGCTGGGGTTTGGATTTGTGCTGGAAACTGCTGGTAACTCCGAGAGGTTCCAGCTATTTCTGAGCAGTTCTTACACAGAGTCAAGGCCTTTTCTGCTCCTCACCCCACCAACTATATGCCTGCATCACCTTATGGTGATGAACTTACTTCTGATGATATGCTGGTTTAGGGAAAAACATACATTTATTGTTCTCTCCACAAATGCTGATGTTGATTAAAGACAATATCAGATTGGGAGGACATGAGGACAGAGCTAAGTGTCAGGCATGACTGTTATTTATTACCTGCTCCACACTGCTCAGGTTAAAATGTAATTCTTCAGGCTAACACTTCACTTTGTTTGCCTATCTTTGATTTACTGTAAGTTTTCCAACTTTTCCAAGCTCTGAGGAATGGTAAAAAGTGTAGAGCTTCATTTATTACAGAGGGCTGTGTTATCCCTACGGGTCTGTCCATCCTGAAACCTGAAGGAGACAGAAGTGTGCAATTCTGTCAGCAATTGCTCTGCTCTCCTCTGCCTCTCCGCCCTCCTGTGCCCTCCCTGGGTGCACTTCTCCTCCTCCTCCTCGCTGATTAAGTGCCAGCAGAAAGCAAATTCCAGGCTGAGCCTCCCCTATTATTCCCGTGCTGGAGCTCCACAGTTCAGGGAGCAGAGAGATTGGAAAGTCCTGCCCAGACCTGACCCCATGGGCCTGTGCACACATTTTCAGCACTTCTGTATCAGACTCCAGTAAATCCATGTTATTTAAGCAGAGATGCACAGGCAGATAGCAGGGAAAGATTTCCAGACTTGGGATCTCTGATTCAAAGCATGGAGGTGTTCAGTTCAATCAACACAACAGTACATGATGTTTCCACCACAGGCAAAATGAGGGATTTTCCGTGGCATCAATCTCAGAACCAGCCAGACACTCCCTGTCTGGTCTCCAAACAAACCAGCCCTGAGGGATACGGCAAATTTCAACCCAAACAGTTTTATCTATCCAAGTTTTGAGGTGTTATTTTAAGAAATGTGTGTCAACTCAATTATACATAACACGAGTAAGATCTTCCTCAAAGCAGCTTCAGACCTCTCCTCTCTAAAGGAATGTATCATCTATAATTGAAAAAAGAATCTCTGTTTTGAGATAAAAATCAAAAATCCCCAAGGTTTTATGTGCTAAACATGCCCAGTGCACACCTGCATTGGCACAACATGTCAGTGGTGGCTTCCTGGGCACCTTCCAGCAAGAGGGGGAAATAATCTGTCCTTTTTAGGGCTACTTAATGTCCAGTGAGACAGTGAGCATGACCTGGAATCCAAACCAACCCTGATCCCTTTTTCTGCACATTTTGTCAAAGTGGTAAGAAAACGGGAGAAATGTCCTAGATTTAAAACTACAACAATACATTTTTTCCTCTGTGAACAAGACTGGAAATGCTTCTACAGGTGTGAAAGGAGATGTTTTAAGATTCTAAAATGTGTTGTGCCACATCACTCATGCCAAAATACATTCCCCAGTGTCCAAGTCATCAGCTGGGCTGTTGGGCAGCACTGGGCACTGGCAGAAACAAACTCTCATGTTGTGAAAAGGAAGACTGAAAGCAACCCACAAAGCCTGTGACTGAGGGGAAAATTGCACACAAATTGTGTTCTTTTCATTGGTAAAGTGCAGACCACAGCACTGTGATAACACAACTGTCCAAGTGATCTATCTCTGCAGTGACAAACAGTGCATTTTGGGGGCAAAATAGATACCAATTTGCAGCTATGTACTCTGAAACACTCCAACAAGAATGTGGTCATCTCTGACTAAAATTCAGCTCCTATTACTTTTTCTTTTACAAGTAGCAGAGAAAAAACAGAACATGAAGCCTCATGGTAAGCAATGATGTTCTTGCTGTACATTTCCCAGCTCAGGTTCAAATAGCATCAAAGGGTGGGTTTTGGAGGAAGTTATGGTTGTTATTTTGGGGTTTTTTTTGTTTTCTTGTTTGTTTTTTGTTTGTTTGTGTGGTTTTGTTTTTTGCTTTCTTTAAATATAGAATATTATGAAGGAGTTAGAATGCATATTTTATATTTCCAAAATGGCTCAAACTATGGAATAATTTTGTTATATGCCTGTTTCCTTTAAACAGATCATGAAAATTTAAATCAAATTCACCACAGAAACACAAAAAAAATTAAGTGTGCTTAAAGTAATTGCTATCATAAAGAACAGAGAAAGAATTACTTTGAATTTGCTTTTTTATGTTAGCCAACCTGCTCAACACCTGATTATAGCTCCTGTCACACCATCATAGTACTTTGCTATGAAAGAAACACAACTGCACCTCCATGGAAAATGCAAACTTCAAAGAGGAATCAGTTTTAGAGACAGTATAAGGAGAGCATGAAGTGCAATCCAAATAGAAGGAGTTACCATTTACTGTCTGTACTGACTACCCATGTTTGCAATACACATCGGGGCTCATGTGGCTCAAAGCAGTGCAATAATTAGACCATGGTCCCACAGAATCTGAAATCAAGTTTCCACCACTGAAAAGAGGTCATGTGCATTCTAGTCGAGCTCAGAAAGCTGCTGGTCACCTGTTGTAAAACCATGTTAGTTATGTCAGAGAAGGACTGAGTTCTCCTTGTTCTCCAGAAAAAACAAACTCTCAGTTGATCATATCTATCTATCTATCTATCTATCTATCTATCTATCTATCTATCTATC
>VWZD01010421.1:1351239-1362214 GCA_013396695.1 Sakesphorus luctuosus | reverse complement strand
ATCTATCCATCTATCTATCTATCTATCCATCCATCCATCCATCCATCCGTATGTATGTGTATATATAAAAGTACTTTTTGGATAAAATCACTGTACAGCTGCTAATCTTCACTGATTCAGTAAACTGAGTTCAGTTATTAAGAACAATTTCTATGAAAATGTGTACAAAACAATCAGGGAATAAATTAGCTGTTGATAATGTGCTGAATTAATGAAAAGCTTCTTATTTTTATACTCTTAAATCAAGACTTAAAAAGTGGTAACAAATAAACCACTGTTCTCAACTTGATAAATATGCTGTGCTCTGAAGAAACAGCAGAAGTCCCAGATAATAAGGTTTTCATACTTCCATAACTGTTTAATTGGGGACTCCTGAAAAACCTGAATCAGCTGTCATCCCAGACAAAACCTTAATTGCTTCTTTCTCCCTTGCTTCACAAGGCAGGAACAGGGATACTCTATATTTTATGAAGGTCCCCAGGCACATGGAGAGATTTCTGAGCACTAGCAGCTGTCAGCTGCTTAGTCACAAGGTGCTTCTTCACTGTAAATACCATGTCACTTAGAAATAATGGTAATGTAAATTGTTACCTGTACAGTAGAAGAAAAGAAGTTCAAAGCATTATTTGGCTCAGAACTTGTGTTTATTTTCTGAATGATGTTGCTCATAACAGGTTTTAGAAGTGACAGTAATGCCAGCCTTTAACTCTGCATTGCTCACCCTACTGGAAGACCATCAGTAGACCAACAAGAATGACTTTGAGGACTGAGAAAGGAATTCACTTAAAATGGAAAGATGAGCAGCCCCCAAAATTCTAACAATATAAATGGAGCACCATTAAAAAAGCACGTAAAAATACATATAAAATTCCTGCCAAACTTAGAGAATAAGGAAATTAAATCTATTTGAGCAGTACAATTTGGGAGTAAAAGATACAGATCTTATAAACAGGTATCAAGGAATACAGATGAAGCTCTTTGAAACAGTTTACCTACTAAGACACAGACATAATCAGATTTTCTTTTATTTAGTATTTGCTTTCTCCTGAGGAGGTCAGGAAACGCCTGTATTTATTTGACTGAATTATAAAATGCTTTCAGCTTTTCATTTTTAATTCTAGTAAAATAATTAGTTATTTTCATCATCCAGTCAGTTGTGATATTATAAATGGAACAGTTGGCACCAATTCAGATTACTGTTGGTCCTGAACTTTGCTACAGATGAAATACACACCCTTAATACAGGATTTCTTGCATCTCCCAATGACTATAATTTGTACACTGCACATACAGTCCCAGGCACAGGCAGGGAGTGCACCTGGCCTTGCTGGCACACACAGCACCCACAGCACCAGCCCAGCAATCCCCAGTGCCATTGCTGGCACTGACTGGGCTTACCAGGCGTCTGTAGAACGATGGAAGGAAGAAATAAAGCCTCCTCCCATGCACCTCTTTCCTTTCTCTACCCTGGCATTTCCCACACACTCAGAACATGCTGCCACTCTGATTTTCTAGTCACTGTATACCCAAGTGCAACACCATCCTTTGAGCCTGTTGCACTGGGACAGGCACTGCTGCTCCAGCATTGTGCCCACCTGAGCAGCACAGCTCTCCTTGGTTAATGCAAAGTGTTCCTCTAGTTCATCTACACCTCTGTCTGTTCCACTGGTTTAGTATTTCAGTACCTATGTTTTAACTTAGATTACTTTTCCCTTCTTCTCAATGAACAGAAGTGAAGATCTGTGGTATGTGCTAATAAATAGCTGATAGATTCTGCTTATTTTAACTTTCTGATGTTTGAAACTACATCTTTGTTTCATAAAACTCCTTTTAATGATTAGACAATGGAACAGATGCCCAGGGATGTTATGGGTGCCCCAACCCCGGCAGTGCTCAAAGCCAGGCTGGATAAGGCCCTGAGGTGTCCCAGCCCGTGGCAGAGGGGGTTGGGACTAGAGGATCTGTAAGGTCCATTCCAACCCTCCAACATTCTACAATTGGATGATTTTAACAACAGGAGCAGTTGTTGCACTTCTGTTGTGCTTTCCCTTCCATTATTGTGTAAGATTTGAAGGCCTGCCAGCACTGACTTTATTGGTTATTAACAGAAGGGAGATGCAAGTGTGCCAAGCAGTAAGTTAAGCTTCTACCATCACTTTGGCATCAAATTTAACAGGTGGCAAGTGTGTGATCCTGTGAAGAGGAATTATCAAGATACCTCAATTAGAACTACAATTCTGTCAAATAATCTTTCATGTGTGGGAAAAAGTTGACCCTGATTTTCCAAAGGATGATTTTCCCCCACTAGCTCAAATATTCAACACAAGAACCAGTTGTAATTAAAGAAAATAAAAACAAAAACACTCAAATCCACCAACAAACAAACAAGCAAAAAAACCCCAAACCAACAACAACAACAAAAAAACCCCAACCAAAATATTTTACTGCCCTTCTTTATCTCTTAGTTCGGCATTAAAAATTTTAAGTCATAACCCAAAATATTTGTGAGGTGTTATTATTAGGAGTTAATCCAGTAAATATTACAAAGAGAGCCAGACCAAACTTTGGGTGGTTTGGAAGCCAGTTACTGTGCAGGCTGTGCTATCTGACTATTTTTAACACACACGTCATCCCTCTTGCCAAGTGCCTTTACTTGCTTCATAAGTGCCTCGCAGATCAGGTGAAATGACAAACTCACATCTCACTGATAAAGGTCAAGTATGCCTAGGTATCATACTATTGCATTATTATTTTTATTTATCATCATCATCATTATTATTTTTACTTTGCAGACTTCACTTATGGCACATTTCAGATTTAACAAGCGGGAGATTAGATTGGATTACTCATTAATCCTCACACTAGTTAGCAGTTTTTAGCCTACCAACATTTTGCAAAGAAGCATTTTAGGCTAGTTCACATATTTCCTTTTTGGTTACACGGGAGTCACAGGCAGTTTTGAACCTCAGATGAGGGTTTCTCAGAAAGGGAGCACAGAGTAGGTGAGGACAGCACTGAGACTCGGGCTGGGAAACACGAACCATCTCATCTCTCCTGCTGACAGGATCCCTTGGATGGGAACTTGTCCATTCTGCTCCCAGAGTCTTTCCATGACGTGAACACTAACAGCAGTGCTCTGTGGGGCTGTTGAACATCTCTTGCCTGTGGCCTTTCAGCCACTGTCTTATCTGAAAAAATTGTTTCCTTAATTACCACTGGGAAAGGGCACCTGAGCCGAGCTGGCTGGTGGCTTCAGAGGCCTTAAGCCACCATGACAGGCTCTGGATACTCAGATTTATCCATCACTTTCGGGCTGATGAACCTCTGATTCAGCTAAGCACATTAATACTTGCCAGCTCCTCTATTTAAATTTCAGATTTATGCTTCTCAAAGGCATTTGGTTGCTCTGTTTTCCTCTTTGTTATCTCTTTCAAGACTTCAGAACAGAGAGCAGGCTTACATGCTGCAAAAGTACCATTGGATTTAAGTTCTTCTAAAACTTACTATGGAAAATGAACACAGAAAGTTTCATAGCTTTTCTATTTTGTACACCTTTTTTTTTATTTTTAAAATGGGAATTTGCTAAACAATTTGCATGGATACATAATTGATGAGAGAGCCCTTTCCTCCCTCAGTGGGAATGCCAGAAGAAAGAGCCCTCAACACAGTGAACAACCCAAGCTTGCAAGGATTCCTGACCCTATAAGTCAAAGGAGAAATCTGTAGTTGAAATAATCAGAAATATATGGTACTGATCAGCTGTGGTCCTCTAAGTTATTTTACGGATAAGATTCAGAAGTCCAAAACAAGAACCCACAAATCAAGTCCTTCAAAGTCAACAATGTTTTCTGGAGATGGAAAAGAGACTTAAAAAAAAAAAAGAAAAGAAAAAGAAAAAAGGCATTTTTAATAAGTTATATTCCTGTTGATTCTTCTTATATTAATGATATATAAGAACATGTTTGAAAATAAGCTTATAAGTGAGACTGCTTTGAAAATTTAATGTAGGACAAGAAGCATGGCCAGCATGTACCACAGACTCTCGGGAAGTGCCCATCCAGGGAAACCCTGCCCTGCCCTGCCCACAGGCACAGCAGAGCTCCCCGTGGCTGCCCCAGGCTGGCACTGGAGTGCTCCTGGCAGTGCTGCAGCTTCTGTGCCCCCAGTTCACAGCCTGCCTGGCTCAGTAAAGCCTGGCTTGAGAGGGCTGGTGGCAGAAAATCTGTGAGCTGGAAACTGGAGTGACTACCCCACTGGAGCTGTGTGACAGTGAGCAACACACTGCCATTTTGTTTCCATTTTACCTAAAATTGTGGGTTTAATTTTGGACCTGTTTAGCAATGGTTGCCTTTTCCAAGTCCTGCTGCAGGCACAGCCCATGGCAAAGGGGCAACACTGCTCACAGTCTGCTGCCGTTGCAGACTAACTCCACTGCTGTTCTTCTATCAGTCTTTCACATTTCTGTTATCAATAAATTGCCCTTTGTAGAGGGGGAAAAGTACCCTACACCAGACAGCTCTTAAAATGCCTCAAGCCTTCCAAATTAACAGTGAGAATCCCGTGGTCAGTGTATACTCCCATCTTAAGAGCAGATGTGGCACTGTATAGTTTTGGTATAAAGAACTCTCAAGCTTCCTTTCAAGCAAAGAACTATTTATCTACTTAACACAGAACATAGCCAACTTTTGTTAAGTTTTATATATTACATTTATTTCAAAATGCTTGGCATTATTAATCCTTTTTATATTGTTAATATAAAGATTCTGCTTCAAAACCTCAAAACCCCAGAAAGTTTATTTTTTTCCTCTCTTTTTTGCATTGCATGCACTGATGAACTAGCCTGCTCAGCAAGCATTTAACAGATTAGACACTTGAACATGGTTTCAGGCAATGCTCTCTCATGTTTCTGCGTATTGCCTGATAAACACTTCAAAGTAAACCGCTCATAAATATGAAATGAAAAGCCAAGAAGTCGTTATGCACAGCTTTGAGATACAAATCTCTTTATTCCCCTCTGAAGTGGAATTTGATTGACATAATGAGTCATAGATCCTGTCCAGGGACACACTGCCTTATCCCCTTTTCCTCGGGAGACAGGGAGTCTTTAAAGAAATCCACTTCAGAACTTTCTGATAGACAGCTACAGGAGAAGCTGAACACCACACAGATTTATTATTTTGTACTAATACCTGCCTTAAGTACGGTGACACATGTCAAAGAGTGATTGCAAAGCCACAAACAGGGCCCAGCATCTAACCCTGGTGGCAGGGGCCAAAGCCAAGGTGTTTATTTTATCTCGTTATCACAGACTGGGTAAGAGGACAACAAAGGAGAGCTCCTACAGACCATGAGGGGCCATGCTGGGCTGGGCACTGGTCCCTGCAGGGCTCTGCCCATCCCCAGGGCCTCTCTGTGAGCCTGGGGAGCCACAGCTCCATCCCCACACCCCCTTGGGAACAGCTGTTTAGTAATGGACCTTCATGGGGAAGCAGGTGAGCCCTCCTGGCTTGGGCAGCTCCACCCCCCACCACCCCTCGTGCTCTGGTGGCACAGATCCCCCTCCTGCCTGGCTCTGCCTGCTGGGCATCTCCCACCTTGGGGGTGGCCAGGGATGCTGGCACCCTAGGGAAGCCCTCAATGCCATGACCCTCATTAGCAGGCACATTTATCAGGTACAGACCCCCACAGCCATTTCCTGCACTTCACACACCCGTGCTGTGAAGGAAATTAAGACTTTCGTATGAGCAGGAGCAGTTAAAGCCATCTAGCCTGAAAAACCTCTGAAATGCTAATTTAGATATTGCTGTTAATAAATGATACCCATATGAAAATGACAAAACCTGTGTAATTGCTGGTCATTGCTATTCCACACAATGTCTATTCCAATAAAAGTTGGGCTTTAAAGGCACCTCAGCGAAAGTGCTGATCAGTAGCACCATAAACAAAATTATGGTGCAATAAATTGCCACCCTACACTGTTCTATTCACAACCTGCATTTGTAGTATTTGTGGAGGTTTTTCGAGCGAATCCAGAAAATATCTGCCTAAATTAAGATGCAACTTCTGGCAGTTTATTTGCTAGCCATGCTGTATGCATTAAATTATACATCATTTGTGGCTTTTGTTAGTCTCTCCTTCCTATGAAATAACCATCCATAAAGTGTACGAGATCCACCACTCACAGCTTCACTTCCCTTCGTTAGTGGTAGTGCTATTATTAGTGTCAGATATGCGCCATTCACATGATTTATACAATAATACATACATCATTAAGATTTAAAAGGCCACAGTAAAAAATTAGCTTAATTTGTAGTGTTCGAAATGCACTCAAAAATGTTTTTATTTGGCCAATAAAAATGAAAGGCAAGTGTATAAAAAGTGCACAGTGAAACAATGAAATGGGGAGAAGACTAAATATTAAGAGAACTGAATTCATATTACACATAAATAATGGAACATTAAAGTCTAGTTTTGCAGCAAAAGGCTGAAAGGGAGATTTAGAAGCTTAAGATGATGAAAAAGGCACAATGTGGTATCACCCTCCATCTACAAAGAACATCTCTGCCTCTTCTCAGTCCTCAGTGGCTGACATTACTCAGATATTACTTTTCCCTCTGAAACATTTCTTGTTAAAATACTTTTACTGTCCTTACTCATTGTTTGGACATTGCAAACATGTTTTGACCCTGCCCTATACATTGTGAATACCCTTCCCTCTCTGCTCTGTATGAGTATTCACATCCTGAAAGTCAATAATCTGCACTGGCTGCTCTAGTTATCAGCAAGCAGTAAAGATTTAAATCAAAATACAAATACATGAATTGCAACAAATACTAAGCAAAATGGGCAAGTGTTTGAAAAAGCCAAGAACTAAATCTTGGGCCTATGAACAGGCATCCTCCAATTTCAAAAAGTTTTGATTATGGAGTGCCCTTTCTATGTAAAAAAAACCAAAAAAATCTTTGGCCCAAATTGCAACTACTTGTAACTGTTTTGAGTGTTTGTGAGGAATCACTGCCATGCACAGAACGAAGGAATTATGGGCATGCACTTTGGCACATACCTGGAAAATCTGTCATGCACAAGTATTAATTTTAACTCATACATCATTCCAGTGTAGTGTTTATTAATTGCCACACTGAAAGGCAAATGAGGCATCTGAAATATTCTGAATTACTGAAAGTCTTCACAAGGCCTCCTGCAGCCCTCACAATTCCTATACAATTAAATTATTATTGCATATATGAGTAAAATTACTTCAAAAATGAACTAGAACCTAAAATAAATAATACTTTTTCATGATAACTTTCTTAGAAATAAAGTGTGTTTGTATAAACTAATGTTATTCTAAGTGATGACCCCACAGTCCCTGAGCTTTCATCACAAGCTGTGAGATGATTTGATAGGGTTTCAAGCAGCATTAGATACTCTGATGGGGCGCCCCAAGCACAGCTGCCAGTCCCCCTTGGCTCTGGCAGTCACTGCAGCTCACACAACCCAGGCTGTCTCCAGGAGAAAGGCTCCTCAGAGATCTGCCATTGCTGCTTGACCCACAGCTGAAAGGCAAGTGCTTTGCTCACCACATCTATTAGCCCTTTGACTTCATTCATTCACCAGCTAATTTAAATACTTTGCTAAAGTGAGTGATTAACTCAATTTCTTTGGAGAGAGTGCTAAATTCTGGAAGTCTTTAGGATGACCATCCATGGAGGTTCCAAAAAATCCTTATAATTGGTTATCAATTATGGAATCACAGTGAGAATCTGGCAAGAGCCACTAAGTTCTTTTTTTTTTCTTTTTTGTCTCTTCACTTTCCCTCCAAGAATAACCTCTCACTACACCAGAGTTTCATGTAAAACAAGACACCAAGACAACTATCATGTCTTTCAATTTTTATGGAGTTCTCTTTGTGCTGGAAGCCTGTTCAACAAATCAACATCTTTCCATTTCTTTTCTGTGCTTTCCAGGTCTGACATCAACAGCTGAAGCAACAGCTCACTGTTGCTCCTAAAGGAACAAGAATTCCATTAAACACTGCAGGAGTGAGACAACTTACAGGGAGAAAGCCCAGAACACTTTTGCACATACTGCTGAATGTAACTTCTTCCCTCCATTGCTGGAGACAACCAACAAATACTTTGAATTGCCTAAGATGTCAACAAGGAGTCTGGAAAGTGTTCTGACATAAAAATCTGGGAATCTGACCTGACAGTCCATTGCTTTGACATGAAAAGTGCTATCTTTTTTCTTCTAGATTTAAGATCTAATATATCTTGGCATCTTCTGACATTGTGATGAAAACACTGTACAAAGCAAATGTCCAAGCTGGAAGAGGAAGATCCCTTCCAATCTCATGCTGCCAATTTTCTTCATTTGTAACCAGACAGAGAATATACAGAGACAGTTTTGATTCTGCTTTTCAAGATTTGTAAATAAGGCTTATTCCAAACAAGTTCCACATAGTTGGACATAACTGGCTAAACAAACCCAAATTTTGAAAGCATCTGCAATGACTTCCTTCCCTGCTTAAATCTCACTGTGTGGAGAGAAAAGAAGGACTACCTTCAAATATATCATAATCAACTCAAGTTTTGCATACTGGGACAGTTATACCTGTAAGAGGAAGACCATATATGCTTGTTCAGTCTCTGAATTGCCCTAAGCTTCACCAGTTTTCAAAAAAATCAAAAAGTATGCACAAGAAATGCCACAAAAGAACTCTGGAATGAGGAGCATTTCATTTCTGAAGGTGCTGGTAAAACAGAGGTTCATTTTGGTGCACACAAAACAGTTACAGCAGAGTCCAGAGAAATGAGCAAGAGCATTTTCAACTCATGCATATGTTTATATTTACAAACAAATTCTTCCCATTTATGCCAACAGCTGAAATTTCTTAAATTAGATAAAAAAAATTCTAATAAAAAGTCAAACATTCAACAATTTTGTAACTCTGAGCTTATTTGAAAGCTGGCAACTAAGTGGAAGGACTAAACAAGTATAAAAATATGGATAGGTATAGGCACTTCTTCGATGGCCATTTTCAACAGTGACACACATCGTTGCACTCTCAGCTCAGGAAACAATTCTTTGGGGTACCAGAAGCTTCCTTGGCTGAGCTGCACTGCACAGCTGTGTGTGCAAGGGCCAGCAATAACAGCAGCTCCATGCCACTTGAAGGATGCCTTCCCAAAGCCTGCATTTCAGTGATGGAAAGAGTGATCCTTCCTACACAGTGTGCACTGCGCTATGCATTTAGTCCTTGGAGAGCTTTCAGCATGAAAAGACTATAGTTATTACTACCATCATTATTATTAATGAAAAATACACATGTAAAATGAGGTTTCGAACACAGTGTTTTATAGCCCCTATTTGTCTCTGTGGACACACGCCATAATGGCTTTAACAGACCTTTAACACTCACTGACTAATTAATCTTTACACTCAGGACCCAGCACTGCGTTTTATTCAGTGAGGAGCAGAAAATAGCATCTGTGGATTGGGCTTGCAAGGTCCACTGCATGAATAAATTGACAGGCTCCAGGAAGAGCTGGCATTAAACAGCTCCTCTCCTCCCCTCAGTACCCCTGGAACAGCCTTCAGCAGCCACTGAAGCTTCCCCTTCACAAACTTCTCACATACAATTTATTTTTATTTCTTAAAGTGACTCTTTTCAACCTTACAGGGACTCAGTCTTCCAAATACATTGACACTGATGGAAAAAAATATTACAGGGACTAGATATCACTTGGAAATAGAACTGCATTTCCAGCACAACCAAAGCATGCACCAGCAAATTCAGCTTGCCTATGGAGAGCACAAACGAACCATACAAATTAATAGACCTCAGCAATTTGTCAGAAAAACCTTTAGGCTTCCATTTCCAACTCAAACATGTTCTAAATACGGAAAAAAAAAAAAAAAGCACAGGGAAAATATTCTGCAAAAAGAAAGCACAAAGAGAAAATACACCAAACAATTGCTTAATAGAATAAATTCAATCTTTACTCCTCTTAAAAGAATTTTCAAAGGCATTGTAAAAGAATAAGCGTATAGGGGTAAATTTCTCTCATTTGCATGATCCAGTTATAGTCAATAGAGCTCACCTGGAGTCCTGCCTTATTTTAGCTATAAACCAGCCAACCAGAACACCTTCTTCAGTTACAAAAATAAAGTATTATGTGTTTACTAGTCAAGCTTCAGTGGTAGATGTTTCATCAAGATGAAATTACTCAGGATTCTATTTTTATTTCTTTTTTTTCTAGGTAAACCGTGGTAACACTATGAAATTCGAGATCATGATACCTGTTTTATTCCATGAAGTTCACTTCAAGAATAGCTTATTCCATTCCTTTTACAAGTAAAATTATATTGGGGAACAAGCCTTGTGAGCTGCAGCACAGAAGCAGCAATGACAACAGCACAGAACTCATTTTGAGAGTCAAAACCATCCACCCAGGGCTGCCACTTTATCAAGGGAGGTCACAGACCAGTTACTGGGTATTTCTTACAACAAAGTATTTATTTCTCTCTATGCCTGTAGAGATAATATTTGTCAGATTAGCTCTTTTTCTTTGCAATTCCTAACCACTGGTTTAACGAGTCTACATTTCACAGCAGAGCCATTAATTAAAGTCCAGTAGGACTCAAACCTGCACTTATTAACGGCTGGATGGACCCAAGTAAAAACACATCGACTCCCACACCTCAGTCTCCTCTCCTTACTCCCTCTTTTTCCTCACTTACTGAAGCACATTTTCAGCTTCCCACCATAAATTCCACAAAATCCTCCCGTATCAATGAGCCATATTCCACTCTCAAGCCACCTCTAACTGATCTCTCAAGCCTAAAAGGAGAGGGAGGTGAATCATCGAGGAAACAAAATGCTCATCTGCCACCGCTTGATCAGCTACAGCTTATGGTTTTATCTCCTCAAACGTTTTCCCATTATGAAGGGAAGGGAAGGGAAGGGAAGGGA